>AWOL01S0028971.1:33567-49054 GCA_000715115.1 Nicotiana otophora | reverse complement strand
CTCCAGGTTTGGGGCGTGACATAAGGTTTCTATATGCTAAAGTGTTTATTCTATTAGTGGATCAGGGGTTATTATGGAGTTCTAGTATTCACACGTATTGGCATGTTAGGTGCAGTGAGCGGCATGGGAAATTGGAGGCTAAGGATCAAGGTTGCAGTTGAGGTCCACAAGAATGTCAAGGGCTCGGATGAGCAGGCAAGAATTTAGATGTTTAGAGTAAGATGGTATTATTGTTTTTAGCGTCACCTGAGATCGGTGTCCTGTGTAAGAGGCTCTGTGTACCGAGTTGCGGATTCTTGATTTGCTTTATAGCATTAGAGTGGCCGGCAATATGGAGGTGCAGATTTGTTACCTAGTGCGGAAGGTCGTGGGAGTGCGTCCTACGGGAAGATTGTATAAGTGTGACATGTAGTCACCTGATTGATTAAAGATTTAAAACCAAGTATGAAGATTGTGGTACTATCTCTAATGGGAGAATTTATGCCTGAAGGGCGCTCGGGTCATTTGATTGTGGACTGTGGAAGTTTGATCCGGATTTGACGACTGTTCTTATGTGTCGTGAATAGGTCATTGTGGGTCCTTGAGAGGCTATTTAGCCTAGCATGGTATGATCATAATCGGTTTGAGGTCCGTGGATGGATCTAAATGTGAATGTGGGTTTTATATCAGGCCGAATGTGCTCATCTCAGCATAGCGTTGTTTTCGGAAGGGTCTTCGGGCCTTGGGTGTTATTTTTGTTGTCAACTATTCCGTGTAATCTATATTATACCAGGTGGGTTGTGAGGTGGTTTGATTATTCACACTCGTATTGAGATCACGTATAGTTTATGGTATTATGTGATCAGAATGGCTCTCGAGATGCAGATCATATATCACACCTTAGTTGTGCTTGAGTTTTATAGCATATGAGGCTACCCGTCTCCCCAGTATTTGTTTTATGCACTTGGCGTGCTATGGTTGATATTCGGGCATTTCGTGAGTATAAGCATTATGAATCGATGTGTGTTTTCTTTAGATTATTATGTTATTTAGATCGGGTGGCATGCCACCATGGGTATATGGTTGGATCGGGTGGCACGCCACCATGGATATGTTGTCTTGATCGGGTGGCACGCCGCCACGGGTATCATGGTTGGATCTAGTTGCACACCGCAACAGTGTGTTATTGATAACACTTTCCCATATCTATTATCGTGTGTTTTTCTTCTCATTTTCTGAGGAAGGTTCATAACACCCTTTCGGTTGTTTAAATTAGTTATGTGGTTAAGTAGTTCTTTCTAGAGTTTGTTTCCTTATGTATCACATTCGAGTCCGTAGCTTGTTAGCACATTGTGACATCATATGAGGCTTTTGTAGTGTCTGAGATGGCTTATTGCCTGAGCAGCTTGTACTGGGGTGAGACATGATTATTGGACCTGGGATCAGTGCGATCAAATTTATATGAATTAAATATTANCCTCCAGGTTTGGGGCGTGACATAAGGTTTCTATATGCTAAAGTATTTATTCTATTAGTGGATCAGGGGTTATTATGGAGTTCTAGTATTCACACGTATTGGCATGTTAGGTGCAGTGAGCGGCATGGGAAATTGGAGGCTAAGGATCAAGGTTGCAGTTGAGGTCCACAAGAATGTCAAGGGCTCGGATGAGCAGGCAAGAATTTAGATGTTTAGAGTAAGATGGTATTATTATTTTTAGCGTCACCTGAGATCGGTGTCCTGTTTAAGAGGCTCTGTGTACCGAGTTGCGGATTCTTGATTTGCTTTATAGCATTAGAGTGGCCGGCAATATGGAGGTGCAGATTTGTTACCTAGTGCGGAAGGTCGTGGGAGTGCGTCCTACGGGAAGATTGTATAAGTGTGACATGTAGTCACCTGATTGATTAAAGATTTAAAACCAAGTATGAAGATTGTGGTACTATCTCTAATGGGAGAATTTATGCCTGAAGGGCGCTCGGGTCATTTGATTGTGGACTGTGGAAGTTTGATCCGGATTTGACGACTGTTCTTATGTGTCGTGAATAGGTCATTGTGGGTCCTTGAGAGGCTATTTAGCCTAGCATGGTATGATCATAATCGGTTTGAGGTCCGTGGATGGATCTAAATGTGAATGTGGGTTTTATATCAGGCCGAATGTGCTCATCTCAGCATAGCGTTGTTTTCGGAAGGGTCTTCGGGCCTTGGGTGTTATTTTTGTTGTCAACTATTCCGTGTAATCTATATTATACCAGGTGGGTTGTGAGGTGGTTTGATTATTCACACTCGTATTGAGATCACGTATAGTTTATGGTATTATGTGATCAGAATGGCTCTCGAGATGCAGATCATATATCACACCTTAGTTGTGCTTGAGTTTTATAGCATATGAGGCTACCCGTCTCCCCAGTATTTGTATTATGCACTTGGCGTGCTATGGTTGATATTCGGGCATTTCGTGAGTATAAGCATTATGAATCGATGTGTGTTTTCTTTAGATTATTATGTTATTTAGATCGGGTGGCATGCCACCATGGGTATATGGTTGGATCGGGTGGCACGCCACCATGGATATGTTGTCTGGATCGGGTGGCACGCCGCCACGGGTATCATGGTTGGATCTAGTTGCACACCGCAACAGTGTGTTATTGATAACACTTTCCCATATCTATTATCGTGTGTTTTGCTTCTCATTTTCTGAGGAAGGTTCATAACACCCTTTCGGTTGTTTAAATTAGTTATGTGGTTAAGTAGTTCTTTCTAGAGTTTGTTTCCTTATGTATCACATTCGAGTCCGTAGCTTGTTAGCACATTGTGACATCATATGAGGCTTTTGTAGTGTCTAAGATGGCTTATTGCCTGAGCAGCTTGTACTGGGGTGAGACATGATTATTGGACCTGGGATCAGTGCGATCAAATTTATATGAATTAAATATTGTTATTCAGTCCAGAATGAGGTAAGGGTTCTTGTCGGGAGGAGAGGCTCCATAAATTGTAATTCGGTAGGTGGCTATGAGTTCTACACATCTCCTCTATCGTGGCAGTATTACGAGAGTTTAAGAAAGGCTTAATTGGTCATGAGGTACACTACGGGCTTCGGTCAGTGGAAATTTTAGCTGATGTGCTTTGGAAAGATTGCCTTGGGCAAGTGAGTTACGTGGTTGATAAGTAGGGATTTGGACTGCTTATTTGCTCTCTTTTACTTACGTTTAGCTCAAAAATGCTTAAAGGTATTCCCGAGAACTAATGAAATGTGCTTTCTTGCAGGAATATTGGGAAACGAGTCAAAGAAGTGAAAATCAACTCAAAAAGGAGTAAAATTGGACAAGAACCAATACAAGAAAAAAAGGGCTATAGTGCGGCCGCAAACTCTGAAGTCGCACTGATAGAATTTCTTCACAGAGTACGGACCGCACAATTATTGTGCGGGCGCAGAAGACTAGATTCAGAGACTTGTAGTTTGGGGAGCTTGAAGATGTGCGGACCGCACTATTATTGTGCGGCCTCGGGATGCCAAAATGCGGTCGCACTCATAAATGTGTGGTCCGCATAATGAAGCCCAGATCCAGTCCAAGAACAAGAGTGCGGCCGCACTCAGAAATGTGTGGTCCGTACAATTAGAGGAAGTGTGGTTGCATCTCACTTTTATGCGACCGTAGAAAGTCAACCAAGCCAGTCAATCTCAAAGTGCGGACCGCACACATAATTGTACGGCCGCACAACCTTCGCATGGGCAATTTGTCAGATATTTTCAAATGGGTATAAATAGATCTTTTTGTCATTTTTAGGTTAAGTCTGGTGCACCTGAACACTTAGAGCCATTTGTATTTACTGTATTGGGTAACTTTGTACTAGTTTAGCATTTAAACATTACATTTTCTTTCCTTAATCAGTTATTATGCATTTTATCTTAGTTTCTTCTTTAAATTCTTCATGTCCCATGAGTAGCTAAACCCTTAGCTAGGGTTGTGACCCAATCCTAGTATGGGTACTTAATAGGTGATTGATTTAGGGCTTATTTATGATTGGGTATATGATATTTAGCCTAGTTCTTGCTTGAATTTGAGAATTAATGGTTGCAAACGCTGATTCATGCCTAATGGACTTAGTTTTTACTTGAGAAAGTGAGACTAAGTCTAGGAAAACTTAGCTAACAAGAATTTGGGGTGAACTCAAGAAATTGATAGCCCTTAATTAAAGGGTCGAATCTAGAGATAGTAAGACTTGACTTGAGCATTTATCACTTGTTTCGTGAGATACCCATTTGAACTTGAGAAAGCCAAATTTGGCAAAATCACTCAAACTACCGAGAGGTATAGAGTCAGTAATCAAGTGTGATTGCTATATTGTATCCCGATCAACCAAATATTCCCTAAAGCTCTAAATCCATTAGGTAACCAACTAGGTAGAAGTCACAATCCTAGATCTTTTATAACTTTGAAAAACAACCAAAACCAAAAACATTGTCTCTTAGCTTTACAATTGCAAGCATTCGCATAAAAATAGAAGTAGAAACAATAATTGAAAATGTGAAAGTGTAATCTTAGACACGTCGTACATTCATACTTGGTATATACCTAATCCCACATCAAGCTCCTTGTGGAATCGACCCCGACTGGCATTGGGTTGTTATTATTGTATCGGCCGCCTCGCAACCTAAATTAGTGGGGTGAGTTTGGGCGACACCAGTGGTGCATGGTAAGAATTCAGTGAGAGTATACAATCATGTATTGGTACATCGTGTGGTGACTCGAACGGTGTTTTTATGTTGGAAGCAAGCCTAGTAGAGAATTTCGGATAGGGTTGTTTGCCTAAATAAAGGGGAGGATCTTCAAATTTTCTCGAGCTAATATGCTCAGCTGGGTTGTGGTAGCACGGACAGGTGCACGAGGTGTTAAACAGTGATTTCAAACAACTTCAGAACAGTTCTTAGCACGTTCGAGGATGAATGTATGTTTAAGTGGGAGAGAATGTAACGACTCGACCGGTTATTTTGAGCCCTAGAGCGTCATTCAGCAGTTTGGGGCCATGAGTAACTTCACTTTAGGTATTAGGACTTGAACACGTGGTCGGAATTTAATTTCGGGAAGTTCGGAGTTGTTTTGGAAAGAAAATTCTAATTTCGGAAGCCTTATGTTGGAGGAATTAACTAAAGTGTGATGTTTGAGTAAACGACCTAGGAATCGAGATTTGAAGGTTTCAACAGGTTCGTATGATGATTTTGGACCTGAGCGTATGTCAGGATCGGGTTTTGGACGACCCGTGAGCATTTCGAGGCCTATTATGGAAGTTGGCATTTTGGAAGAATTTCATAAATTTGGGTTGAAGTGCATTTAAATGTTATCAATGTCCGTTTGGGATTCTGAACCTAGGAATAGCTCTGTATGGGGATTCTGGTGTTGGGAGCGCGTTCGGATGTGGATTTGGAGGTCCGTAGGTCATTTTGGGGTCATTTGGCAAAAGTTAGAAATTTGAAGAGGAATTTGAGGCAGCTGGGTTTTGGCCTTCGCGAACACGAGGCAGAGGTCGCGAACGCGGAGGGTTGCCTAAGGAAGCTTACGTGAATGCGACACAGGGGTCGCGAACGCGAAGAAGAAAAGTGGAGTGGAGGCCTGGAGTAGTTTGGCCTTCGCGAACGCGGAGCTCCAGCCGCGAACGCGAAGCAGTGGTGTTTGCATCCTTCGCGAATGCGAGACGTTGATCGTGAACGCGGAGAAGGGCCTAGCTTGGGCAGATTGTTTTAAAGACGGGATTTGGCCATTTTTCCTCCATTTTTCATTTGATTGGGCAATGTTTTGGAGCTCTTGGAAGGGAGATTTTCGTCATCTATGTCAAGGTAAGTGATTCTCACCTATTGCAAGTTAAATACTTGGATTATATATGGATTTAGACATGAAAATTTGTAGAAATTTGGGGTTTTAAGAGAAAAACCTAAAATTTGGTATTTTTGGATTATGACCATGAATTTGGGTATGGAATTAGAAACGAATTATATATTTGAGTTCGTGAGGCTATGGGTAGTGGTTATCTTCAAAACATTTTGGAATCCGGGAACCTGGGCCGAGGGTGCTTTTATCGACTTTTCGAGCGGAGTTGGAAATTGTTGTAAATTGATTCATTATGAGTATTAGAGCATATTTTGATTGGGTCTTATTTGACTAGTTTTGGAGCGACGGGCATCGGTTTGATTTGTTGGAGCCGGTTATGGAATTGCGGAGCGAGGTAAGTCTTCCTTCTAACCTTGTAAGAGGGAATTAACCCCATAGGTGAAATTGATTAAATATGTGCTTCTATTTGCGGAGGCTACGTACGCACGAGGTGACGAGAGTCCGTACGTAGCTACTAGATATGTCTATGACCGGGTAGGTTTAGGTTTACATCATGCATTGTTGATATTGTTATTTGATTTATGGTTATTGTTTGCCTTGAGAAGAAGCAAGATCGAGGTTTACGTATTAATTGTCTTGAGAATAATTGAAATTGAGAAAATTAAGTTTTTAAAAAGTTTTCATTTGTACTTCGTATTTTCAAAAAGAAATTGAGGAATATTATAATAACTTAAGAAATTTATATTTGATCGCGTCGCATGTATGATCCGCGAGCAGGGTAAAAGCTTTAAGTCGAATTGTCTTTATTTTGAAAGGAATTAAGAAAGGGTTATGATTTATTGATAAATTTATATTTTACCGCGTCGCATGTATGATCCGCGAGCGGGGTAATAGTTAAATCTATGGTTCGTACCATTCGACCCTCGGCAGTGCACGGTTTATATTTATATATTGAATTGGGCTGTACGACCTCGACATGACTTGGGTATGATTGTATTAATTACTTTGGAAATTATAATAATTGATACTGCTTCATTGGCCTGAGATATAAATTGTTAAATAATGAAAAATGAATTTGGAGAAATTTTTTATTAACAAAAGAATTGTTTACTTATTTCATTATATTGGGCTTACAGTCGTTCTACATGATCCATACTTAATTATATCATTGGTATATTAATTATAGCCCATAATAAGTGTTCGAGTCGACCCCTCCTCACTACTTCTTCGAGGTTAGGCGGTATACTTACTGGGTACGCATTGATTTACGTATTCATACTACACTTGCTGCACTCTTTTTGTGCAGGTATATATATATATGTCTAGAGGCCTTGTGGGCACAGAGGCGCGGTTATTGCGGGGACTTAGGTGAGCTTGCACTCTCTACTACAATCCGCAGCCAGCAGAGTCTCGTTCAAAGTATTTATATTTCTCCTGTCCAAATTTGTATTCCGGACAGATGTTGTATTTTATTTTACTTCCTAGTTGATACTCATGCACTTGTGACACCGGGTTTTGGGGTGATTATGGGTTGTCCCGTATTGAAATTTGTTGAAAATATTATTATTTATCTTGTAAATTCCATCTCTTATTATTTAATTGAAGGAAAAAAATGTGATTTCAAAATATTAAAAACGAGAACCAAATTGAGTATTTATTGTTGGCTTGCCTGACAGTGGTGTCCGGCGCCATCACGACTTTTAATGGATTTTTGGTCGTGACAACAACTAATTCAAAATAAATTTTAGAAACTACCCACGAGTAAAAAAGATTCAATCTTTGATGAAATTGGAAAAAGTCAACAAACGTTAACCCCGAGCCCGCTTGGTCAAAACTCGAGATTCGAACCAAAACCCGGTTACACATTCACTCTCGAGCCCGGTTATGTGATTTGTTTCAAAATCTGACTTCAATTTGAGGTCTAAATCTCAATTTTGCAAAATCCCTAATTTCTACCATGAAATTCATAGATTAAAGGTTAAAATCAATGAGTGGTTACGGAAATATAACAAAACAAGTTAAAATTCACTAACCAATGAAGTAGGGATGAAAAATCTCTTCAAAATCGCCTCTAGACCGAGCTCTAGCTTTCAAAACTAGTGGACAATGGTCAAATCCCGACTTTCAACACTTTAAATATCTGGGCATCAAGTGTTCTTCGTGTTCGTGAAGCACCTGAACAGTTCGCGATGCACTTGGCCAATTGGCCTTCGCGTTTGCGAGGTCTTCATCGCGTTCGCAAAGGCTTATTCCCCAACTTGCCTTCGCGTTTGCGTCCCTAGGTCCACGTTCACGATGAAGACCACAACTACCTCCCCCAGGTTACTCCAATGCATCGCATTCGCGAGACGCCTGTCACGTTCACGAAGGCTAAGCCCCCCTTCGCTTTGCGTTCGCGATCCGGTCCTTGCGTTCGCGAAGAACAACCAGCCCCAGCCTCAAACTTTCGCGATCGTGAGAGAATCTTCGGGATCGCGAAGCACTGAACACCAGCAGTAGAAAACAAGTAGTTGCACAGTTCATAAATGGTCCAAAGCCTATCCGAAGCACACCCGAGCCCCTCGGGATCCAAACCAAACATGCACACAAGTGCAATAACATCATAAAAACTTACCCGTGCGGTCAAAATACCAAAATAGTATCTAGAACCACGAATCGGACATCAAAATGTATGAAATTCAAACGAAAACTTAAGAACCTCTAGAATCAACCAAGCGTCCGAATCCTATCAAACCAGCTCTGAATTGTATTAAATTTTTCAGATACGTTTTAAATAGAAAAAAGGACCTATTCTAAGACCCAAAACCAAAATCCAAATATCATAAAGTTAACCTATGGTCAATCCTAGGAAATTTCCAAACATTCAAATTGCTAACTTTCGATAAAATAAGTCAAATCAATCGAGGGACCTCCGAATTAAATTTCGGGCATACGGCCAAGTCCAAAATCATAATACAGACCTACCGGAATAGTCTAAACATCGATCCTGTGTCGTTTACCTAAAATGTTAATCGTAGTCAACTCAAGTTATTTGTAAAGCCAAACATTCACATGTTCTTCAAATTTTTACGTAAAAACTTTCCGAAAAAAACACAGACTGAATACGAAAATCAAGAAATATGGTATGAAGCTAATAAAGGTCTCGAAACACATAAATAAGGTCTAGTACTCAAAACGACCTATCAGGTCGTCACATTCTCCACCTCTAAAAGAAACGTTCGTCCTCGAACGGACATAGAAAAGTATCTGGACTGGTGAAAGGTGTGGGTATCTACTCCGCCTATTAGACTCGGACTCCCACGAAGCTGCCTCGATCGGTTGACCTCTCCATTGCACTTTCACTGAAGGAAAACTCTTAGACCAAAACTTTCAAAAACATGCGAGTTGTCCTCATGGTACTTCCGAAGCATGGAAACATGGAATACCGGATGTACTCATGATATGCTATGAGGCAATGCAAGTCTGTAGGCAACCTCCCCGACATTTGGAACACAAATTCGGCCTTGAAGCCGCATAACACCATCATCTCCAAACACAACCTCCTTGGCACCACCCCGCTGCATTGTATCCTACAACACTGACAAGTGAGGATCATTAAACTAGCGAGCCTTGATACGCTCCAACAACGAAGACGGTGTCATAACACAAGAAAGAACCTGACCGGGCTCCGAAACATCCACTCTCACAAACCGGTTGGCTAAATCCTAAACATCCATGGCTACTGGCCTCTCAGCTACAAGTAAATATGCCAAACTGCCCATGCTCTCTTCTTTCCTATTCAATGCATCGGCCACTATATTGGCCTTCCCCAGATGATATAGTATGTTGATATCATAGTATTTCAACAACTCTAACCATTTCTGTTGCCGCAAATTAAGGTCTTTCTGCTTGAACAGGTGCTGGAGACTCTGATGGTCGGTATAGACCTCACAATGAACGCCGCATAGATAGTGCCTCCAAATCTTTAGTGCGTGAACAATAGCTGCCGGCTTTAGATCATGAACATGATAATTCTTCTCATGAACCTTCAACTGCCGAGACGCAGAGGCAATCACCCTACTATCTTGCATCAATACCGTGCCAAGCCCAATACGCGATGCATCACAATACATGGTGTAAGATCCCGAACTTGTAGGCAATACCAACACTGGGGTTGTAGTCAATGCAGCCTTGAGCTTCTGAAAGCTCAACTCACATTCATCAGACCACCTGAAAAGAGCACCCTTCTAGGTCAACTTGGTCAATGGGGCTGATATAGATGAAAATTTCTCCACAAACTGGCGATAATAACCACTAAACCCAGGAAGCTCCGAATCTATGTAGCTGAAGTAGGTATAGGCCAGTTCTGAACTGCCTCGGAAGATACAACATAGCCCAAAAAGGCAACCAGTCCAACTAGAACTCACACTTTGAAAACTTGGCATATAACTAACTATCCCTCAAAGTCTGAAGTATGATCCGAAGATGCTTCTCATGCTCCTCTCGCNAGGTCAACTTGGTCAATGGGGCTGATATAGATGAAAATTTCTCCACAAACTGGCGATAATAACCGCTAAACCCAGGAAGCTCCGAATCTATGTAGCTGAAGTAGGTCTAGGCCAGTTCTGAACTGCCTCAATCTTTTTAGGATCCACTTTAATGCCCTCGGAAGATACAACATAGCCCAAAAAGGCAACCAGTCCAACCAGAACTCACACTTTGAAAACTTGGCATATAACTAACTATCCCTCAAAGTCTGAAGTATGATCCGAAGATGCTTCTCATGCTCCTCTCGACTGCGGGAGTAAACCAAAATATCATCAATGAAGACGATCACAAAAGAATCCAAATAGGGCTTGAACACCCGGTTCATCAAATCCATAAATGTTGCTGGGGCATTAGTCAAACCAAATGACATCACTAAGAACTCATAATGACCATACCGAGTCCGAAAAGTTATCTTAGGGACATCCGATGCCCTAATCTTCAACTGATGGTAGCCAGATCTCAAATCAATCTTCAAATATACTTTGGCACCCTGAAGCTGATCAAATAAGTCATCAATCCTCGGCAACGAATAATTGTTCTTGATAGTGACCTTATTCAACTACCGATAGTTGAATACACATCCTCATTGTTCCATCCTTATTCTTCACAAACAACATCGGTGCACCCTAAGGCGAGACATTAGGTCTAATGAATCATTAATCAAGCAAATACTGCAACTGCTCCTTCAATCTCTTTAACTCAACTAGGTTCATACGGTACAGTATGGTAAGATTGAGTTCAGTGCCCGGAACCAGATCAATGCAGAAGTCAATATCTCCTTCGGGTGACATCCCCGAGAAATCAGTAAGAAACATCTTTGGAAACTCACACACAATTGGTACTGAATCCATAGAAGGAACCTTTGCACTAGGATCACGGATATAGACCAAATATGCTAGAAATCCCTTCTCGATCATACGCTGAGCCTTCATATAAGATATAAACCTACTAGTAGAATGAAGAGTTTCTTGGTCCTGAAGTACCATATCTTAATGCAATTGGCGTACTAATGTATCTTGCTAATACTACAAGGCCTGACATAACTTTTTCCATTAATGTCTTAGCAAGATATAGGTCTGCTCTTACAATGAGACATTGGAATAGAATCAAACACATATTGCAGTATCTAAAAGGGACTACCGATATGGGTTTATTTTATGGCAATGATTGCAGTCCCGATCTTGTTGGTTATGCCGATGCTGGATATTTATCTAACACACATTAGGCTCGATCTCAAACAGGCTATGTGTTTAGATGTGGAGGCATTGTCATATCTTGGCGATCGACTAAGCAATCAATCATGGCTACTTCATCTAATCATGCTGAGATAATTGCTATTCATGAAGTAAGTCGAGAATGTGTATGGTTGAGGTCTATAATACATCTTATTCGAGAAAAATATGGTTTAAAGTATGACAAAATACCCACGATTTTGTATAAAGATAATGCTGCATGCATAGCCCAATTGAAGGAAGGATTCATAAAAAGAGATAGGACAAAACACATTTCACCAAAGTTATTTTTCACACATGATCTTCAAAAGAATGGTATTATCAATGTGCAACAGATTCGTTCAAGTGATAATATGGCTGATTTGTTCACCAAATCTCTACCAACGTCAACCTTCAAGAAACTAGTGTACAAGATTGGGATGTGAAGACTCAAAGATGTGAATTAATGCTCTCATCAGGGGGAATTAATATGTGTTGTACTCTTTTTTCCTTACAAAATTTTGTCCCACTGAGTTTTCCTTGCAAAGTTTTTAACGAAGCAACGAAAAGACGTATTATTAAACATGTGTACTATTTTTCCTTCACTAGAAGTTTTTTCCACTGAGTTTTTCCTAGTAGAGTTACATTATCTACTGATGGACATTCAAGGGGGAGTGTTATAAATAATATTAAGAGTGAATGTCCATGTATTATGAAATTACTTGGGAACAAGTTAGTTAGACATAAACTAGTCTAGTTACTTGGCCACTATGATTGGTTACTTGGTCACCGAGATTTGTTACTTGGTCACCAAACAACCTTCTTATAAATAGGAGTCTTCTCTACTCATTTATAGAAAATCATCAAAAAAGATCTAGTATTATCTCTCTAAATTCTTCTTGTTTTAATTTATTTCATATTATTCCATAACAGGTACAACTTATTATTGGTGAGGTTTTTCCTCAACATATGTAGTAGAAGTTACAAAAACAGCCTCGCTTGGCCTAGTACATGTTAGTCACATGATTCAAAAAGATGTAATAAATGAGTCATCTAGGCTAAGCAAACTTTAATGAGCTAAATGTGTTTATTTAGGTATTACAAACTAAAATCCAAATTTAGCAATGACCATAAGACTAAAGTGTCATTTCCTAAATAATAGAACACACATGCGCGTGTGTATAAATTAATATAATCTACAACTTGATATTTTGGGATAAAGCGAGTGGTAAAAAGAATAAGTCAACTAACCAACTTAAGAGCAAACAGCAAATACTCAAGAGCAAATTTCACGAAAAACATACACCTAATAGGAAACTGCACAATATTTTGTACCAAAACATGGAGAAGTTAGTTGGCACGTCAAGATCTAATTATAAACAATGCAGATACTTGCTTTTCATTCTGATAGTCATTTATTTTCCTTGCAGATAATAATAATAATAATAATAAAGAATCAAATATGAAATCTTATATTCATAATAAGATTCCTTGGGAAAATGTCATAATAAGAAGTTAAGGTGAAATCACAGCTTTAATAAGTCATTATTTGGATCATTGAGCACAACATGTTTTTCAGAACTAGTGAGAGTGGAGATTAAAGAGCCATTTCAGCAACTCACTTGCCTTTTCATCGTTCAAGTTAAAACTGCAATTTTCCTTTGCTTTAAAGGAATAAAAAGCATTCAAGAAATCAAAACTTGCAAGTAATAGCAGCTTATAAGCACACGTAGAACTCATCTGCCTTAACTTGTAGGTGATCATTTCTATTGGTCTGGAAACAAAAGGTGTCTCTTGCTTTCTTTGCCCTTTACATGGGATTGAAATGTCCTGTCCACCCTTTTTTTAGGATCGGGAACCCGGGTATTGTGGAATATAGCTAAACAACGATATAATGGCAATAACAAAGACAATGGAAGTTGATAACAAAGACAATGGAAGTTGATAACAACGACAATTAAAGTAGATAAAGAAAACACAAATTTAATGTGGTTCGGTCAAAGTGACCTACGTCCACAAGCGGAGAGGAGCAATTTCACTATAACAATAAGAGTACAAAAGAGAGTACAAAATTAGAGTAAATACTCTAATTANCTAAGGGAATAACCTCACAAGATCACTCCAAAGAAAGGGTTCACACAAGTGCTTCCCAACACTTAACTCTCATACAAAACACTCTTAATAAAGGAAGAAAGGAAGAAAAAAAAATGAAGACTCAAGTTGGTGTGTTTTCAAATGAGTAGAGAGTCCTCATTATATAGGAAGAGAAGAAAGAAATGCTTGGCCAACAAGTGGCTACATCCTCTCATAATACAAGGCCATTTATTTGGCCAACAAGGCCTTAAATAAAAGGCTCCAAATGTGCCAACAAGGCTCACAAATAAAAAGCCTTAAAATAAGGCCACCTTTTACAAATCTCCACCTTAGCCTAATTTTGGCTGATATAGTAAATTTTCTTCACCTTCTCCGCAAAAGCCCCAATGGGCATATGTCAAAATTTAATGCCATCAAAATCAGACAAGTTGTCTGATACCGAAACTGCAGTAGGGCCTATAACAGTGGAGTCCAATAAAGTATACAACGAACCAGATCTGTGTGCTTCATGATCACAAGAGCATCTTGAAAAACTTTTAAAACTCCACCTTCACTAGTGAATTTACACCCAAGGGATTCTAAAGTACCCAAAGATATACGATTTTTCTTCAACTCAGGAACATATCTAACATCGGTGAGAGTTCTCACCACATCATCGTGCATTCTGAACCGAATTGTACCTTTGCCAATAACGTTACAAGTAACATTGTTACCCAGTTGGATAACTCCACCTGCAACTGAACCATATGTAGAAAACAAGTCCCTGCTAGGACACATGATATGAACAACCAGAATCTAAAATACACTCATTGTCTAATCTGAAACTAGTTTCAGTTGCTAAAAATATAGTTCCCTCAATCTCATCAGTTGCTACACTAGCTTCGGCGGTGTCAGTATTTTTGTGCTCATTTTTTCTTTCTTTGTGCTTTTCTTTATTTTTCAGTTTATAGCATTCAGAGATATTGTGACCTTTCTTATGACAATAGCGACACTGTAAATTATTGTATCTGGATATGGAGTCGGATTTGCCCCTAACAAACAAGCCAACTTCCGCTTGAGTTCCACTAGCTTCCCCAGTAATATCACTATCTATCTGTTCTTTTGATTTTAAGATAGATTTAATATCCTTATAAGAGATATTATCCTTTGCATAAAGCATAGTATCTCTTATATGCTTAAAAGATGGGGGTAGAGAACAAAGCAGTAACACAGCTTGATCCTCATCTTTAATTTCAGCATCTATATTACTCAAATCCATAAGAATGGAATCAAAGGTGTCAAGATGAGAGAGAATAGAGGTACCTTCACTCATACGAATTGTATAAAGCTTCTGCTTCAGGTAAAGTCTATTTTCCACCGTCCTTTTCATATATAAAGTTTTCAATTTTTCCCACATGCCTTTAGCTGTGGTTTCAATAGAAACTTCACGTAAAACCTCATTTGAGAGATTTAAAATGATACCTGCTTTTGCCCTTTTGTCTATGACGGCAAACTCCTCATCCGTCATTTTATCCGGCTTCTTCTCCTTTCCTTGCAACGCCAAGTCTAAGCCATCCTGAATTAGGATAGCTTCCATCTTTAATTGCCACATTCCGAAGTTTGCACTTCGGTCAAATTTCTCAACATAGGTCTTTGTTAGAGTCATTTTGGCTATTGAAACTAACCTGGTTAGATCTGGCTCAAATACCAATTTGTTAGGATCGGGAACCCGGGTATTGCGGAATATAGCCAAACAACGGTATAATGGCAATAACAAAGACAATAGAAGTTGATAACAACGACAATTAAAGTAGATAAAGAAGACACAAATTTAACGTGGTTCGGTCAAAGTGACCTACGTCCACAAGCGGAGA
>AWOL01S0028971.1:0-12982 GCA_000715115.1 Nicotiana otophora | reverse complement strand
CTCTTGACCGGCTGAAAGCCAAGGACGTCGGAACTCTCTCTAGCGACCTCCCTAGTGTGAGGACTGCTCGGAGCTCATTTGAGGCTCATGTGAACTCTGACGCACTTAGCCTGGATGTTCTGGATGTTCTCTTTGCTAGTGATATTCGAGCTGTTTCTGACACTTAGCCTTCTCTTCTATTAACTTGTTGAATATGCAAACTGGTGAGTGCCTTGACTTTTGCAATTCTATCCTCTTTTGCTTGTTTCTAGTGCTTCGCATCTCCATTTTGTTCAAACCAATATGACTCCAATATTGTGTTGTAATCATTGGCAGTTTTACCTGCATTATAGCTATTCTATAGTTCTGAATCTCATAGGGTCACAACCTGCCTAATTCTTTAAACTCATATGTGTTCAGCTTGAATGACTTTGTATCTTTAAGTTTGTTTGTTGTTCTGCTGTTTATTATGAGTTTTTCTCACTCCTTGTTATGGATTCTCGCATTGAGATTCCTAGGGAATCGTCTCTTACCCATAATTTGCCTTAATGAACTTCTATTGATAACTCATTTATGTGAACTTTATTTTTATATTTGCTTACATGAACCATAATTGTTGTCGCAATGTTTAACCAAACATATGGCTTTAAGTATTGTAATGTGGTGTTTAGCAAACTCTGTTCTCTTTAGTATTGCCTAGGTTCCCAGTTGAATCCTAATACACTTGTTTTTCTGTATTGCGCCTGGTTGACTGGTTTAAGTTCTGAAATCTATCTCCTCTGCTTGACCTTAAGTTAGCAATACCTTCTACCATGATATTTTTGAACTTGGGAACCTCTGTGTTACACTCAACACAATTTAAATGCTTATTAGTTGCTATAGACCATGTCTACTTGCTTGTTTACTTGTGATTCTTTGACTATGATTGTGTTAGACCTTCATACCTTAAATTTCTAGTTTTGAGTCTCTTTTAGGCTAATTCATGGTTTACTATATTCTTGTTGTTATGAAAACTAAGCATGTATGCTTAATATGTTGACCTAAGTAATATACCTCCTAAACTCTTCTAATGTTGCGCATGCTCTACCCTTTCGCCTGTTATGAACCTATATTGTCAGTCTTTAAGCTAAAACGACTCTATTAAGGTTGTTCTCTGTTGATCCTTTAGTTTCATAATTAGATCTACTGCTTGAAATTGCCTTGAGCTATTTTTGACCATATTAATGTTTGAAACTTCTTTAGAAGTAGTCTGTTATCCTGTGATAATCAACCATGTCCCCTAAACTTGGAAAATGCAAGCATGAACTCGTCTTGTGTGTGTCCTACCAACATGTCACATGAATTTGTCTATACGTCTTGGTGATAATTAGCTTTACAGTCCTAAGAAATAGGTGTGCGGACTTCCTTCCTTGTTTAGTTAGTTCAACATATAGTCTGTTGCTTATAATCATATGTGAATACTTCGTTTGGGCTTGGTGTCCGTTCTATGTGATGTTGGGATTGGCTGTTGGATTCAGACTTACTGCTAGCCTTATGAGATGGGTTTTGAGTCTACTGAAGCTGTCGAAGGCCTAGGAAAAGCACTTGGTTATCTGTACTAGGCCTATCATTGGGCCTATAGTTGTCTTCTTCTGCAGCTATAAATATTTAATTTGTATTATTTCATTCGGACTGTAATAACTTGTGATAATGAATGATGGGGAAGTTAATGAAAGGGGCCGAGGTATTCTAATGCTTGCATAAAAGGGTAGAAAACATGCCTATACGATCTATGTGTTCTATTTGCTATTTCGTTCAGCATGCCTTATATGTTATTTAGTTTAGTATGTTGTACTCTAATAGAAAGCATGCCTATAGGAAATCACACACTTCACTTAACTTGTCTAATACTTGTACACCATTCAAAGCATGTTAGTTTAAACATTTGCTGTACTTGTTTCTTATTGTACACGTTTAGACAGCATTCCTATAGGATGCAATAGAATGTACTTGGCTAGTCTATATACCATGTTTGTAAGGATCCAACTAATCAATCAATCAGTCACCTCTATTGCTTTTAGTATACTGCTCGACTAGATATCATGACTCTAGCACCTTAATCAATCAATCAACTACTTCTGTTACTCTCACCAAACTGCCCCGCCTTAGATGACATGCCTTTAGGGATAAAGCATTATAAAATCAATTTCAATTGTCAATCGTTAGAAATCCTACCTATAGGATACTGTGATCTACCTAAGAAACATGTTTATCAAATCAATGTCGTAAACCCTGAGTTTTCGAACAGCCTTACTGCCTCATCGCACGAATAATGTAGATCTCATGCCTATAGATTTGTAATACCTTTAATCTGAAAATTCGTTAGTTTAAAGATATAACACTACCTGTGCAATGCTGGAAATCAGAATCTCATAGAAACTGTGCCTATAGGACTTAATGACTCTAATGCTTCTCAAATTGTCTACTACCTAAATACCCGCATGCATTTGTTGTTTATGTGGGGAGGTTAACTTGAGCCTTTAATTGTACTTATGTGTAGTCCTACATGTTTTTGAATGTGCGTTAGTTTTATCATTTTGAGCATCCTAAGTGAAGTCTAGAACTACCTCGAATAGAGGTCCAAAGCCTCCTGGACAATAAATATGGGACGGGTAGTGCACGCATATGGTACGACCTAGAATTGAATTAGAGCACCTTTAGGTAAACAACTTTAACATAGTAATCGGGTAGCAGGAGATGATATTCTGTGTTCGCTGAATAATTTGAGCAACCCCTACCTCAAAGGAGTTGTGAAGTATTATTTATGTTGCACAGGGTGATCCATTAGGCTAAAAAACTTAGGACCCCCTTTCTTTATGTATTTATTATTTACACTTAGTCATTTAACATAGATCAATGTAGTTGTATCTATGTAGTCATTAAGATTTGTGCCGATTCTCATGTGCCCTAATAAGACTCTTCGACTTCTAAATTTTCCTTTATTTATTTGATCACATAGTCTAATTACATAATCCACATAGTTTAAAGTTTGGCCGGGACCCACAGTTGTGAACCTCAAGGAGTGCCTAACACCTTCTCTTTGAGATAATTAGAGCCCATACCCGATCTTTAGTGACACGGACTAGTTAAAACAAAGTTATTCGCAAAGATGTTCCCTAACGTACCTTAAAAATTGTTAGGTGGCGACTCTTCTCTTTTAATTATATTTCTTTAAAAGAGTTGTCACACGTCGAAACCCGCTTTCATGAGAAAACTGGGCGTGGCAGCATGGCGACTCTTCTGGGGATTACTTAGGCTCTTACCATAATAAACTTGACTTATGTGGATTACTTTCTTTGTCTTAAACTGCTATTACATGCACATCCCTTTCCCTATTCACCTTTATTTGTTTTAAAACTCTATTATATGCACATCCCTTCCCTTATTCTCCTTTATTTGCTATGACATGTATGATCTCTCTCCATCTCCTTCATCTTGTCTAAGACTGCTATATTATGACTCTCCCATCTCTATTTCCCCACCTGCTTTATTATGTTATCGCACATTTTTTCATGAGCTAAACTGACTTCTCTCTTTTGTATTTCTTTTCTTTTCTCCTCATGTTTACTTTTACTATTTACTGTTTTTACGTACTTTTATCATGCAAATACTTGGCAATGTGTTATTATTTTTTAATAAAGCATGCTCTGCGTCATACTCCACTCGTGCCAATTATCAACATAGCGGCGCTTGATGAGTGTCTGCGCTTTCCTGTAATCACCCTTCTTAAATCGGAAAGGCTTATTTGTGGTAGACTAGTGGATCAGCGGTGCATTCGACGGTCCCGTTCCTTTCCCTCTCAAGTTGTCTACTTGGGAGTACCACTCTAGACCTTTCTAGAAACCCTACTCCAATTTGAAATATACATGCATCACGCTAAACCTAGTACGAGTTGAAGTGTTGTTAACGTAACAACCCGCTAAGATGAGCCTTGTCCAAAGTCCGACGGAATTTCCACAATCCCAGTGGACACTATCATATTATGTGCATTACTTGGAGAAAATGTGCCAATGTGTTGATCATTATTTCGTAAGTAGTCAAATCTGGAGGGGTAAATGGCTAACCTTTGTTTGTTTGCAGAAAATGAAGCACGAAATCCCCAGGTTCGGTATGGTCCAGAATATCCCGCCTTTGCTACTTGATTGGTGGAAAGACCTTGCGCCTTGTGAAAAGAATCATGTGAGGAGAGTACTTGGTGACCTGCCCTCTTTGTTGAACATTCAACCAAATAGGGAGCTGATCGAGGCCGCCACCATGTTCTGGGATGAGCAAAAAGCTGTTTTTTGATTTGGCAATATAGAAATTAGTCCTCTACTAGAAGAAATATGAGGTTTCACCAAGTTGCCATGGGATAGTCCGGGATTACTGGTACCAGAGAATCGTACTCCCTGCGGTTTTCTGAAAATGTTGGGTTTTAAGAAGAATGACAAATTGCTCTGTCTAAAGAAACCATACATCCCTTTTGAATTTCTCTACGAGCGTTATGGGCATAGCAAGTCATATCGTCTTCACCATGATGAACTAGCCATTACTTCCTTAGTATGGGTGCACCGCCGGGTTTATGTGTTCATTGTCTGCTTCTTGGGGTTGTTGATATTTCTAATAAAAGGAGGAAGGATTCATACTCGCTTAGCCATGGTTGCCAGGACCTTAATGGATGGCATCGAGGGAAAAACTTACACTATCATCCCTATGATCTTAGCTGAGATGTGCCGCGCTCTAGATCGGTGCAAGCAGGGATTCAGACACTTTAAGGGTTATAATCTATTGCTACAAGTCTGGCTGCTGGAACACTTTCAGAGAGGAGGGTATCGTCAAGAGCTTCTGCGAAGGACATTGAATGACTACATAGCCAACCATCACCCAAAGAAAATAACGTTTATTCCAGACAGGTTTGCAAAGCCTGGAAATACTGTAAGTTGGGTGCGTTTCTTCAGCAATCTGACAGACGAGCATGTACTTTGGATGTTTGAATAGTTTTCTAGTAGTGAGTTCATCATCAGATCGAAGGGGGCTAACCCACTTGGTGCTGACCGGGCTGCGAGGTATCTACCCTTACACTCCAATAAGGGTAATGAGACAAGCTGTTAGAAAACAAGTCATACCTCAGGTTTCCAATACAAGGCAGATTTCAAGGGAGATGCCATTCCGTTCAAGTTCAAAGCGCAATACATGTGGAACCAAAAGATCATTGTGGAAGGGGAAATTATTGAGCCAGACAAGTGTCATGCTGGTCATATGTATTACTATCTGTCATGGCTAGAAGATGATGTAGCAGGGAACATCAAGCCAGGAATCAATCTGAAGGGTAGGATCATAGATGAAGTGGCTGAGACACATGTTAAGTACAAGAGGCTACGCAAAAGGATGTTCGAGTTCGAAGCTAAACATCTGGAGCAACACCAAGTAAACATGGAACCAATAAGGGAATGGAAGGAAACTGCCACTAAGTCAACAGAAAGATTGGAATACCTGGAACAAGGACTGATGGAGCTAGAAGGGAAGATGAGAAAGAGACTCTCGGATTGTCAAGGCATAGACGACGATGAAGGAGGAAATCTGAAAAAATCTTACTTACTGTTGGACATGCGCGATCTGGGAAATCTGATTGATAGGGTCAAAAGAGCCAAGCATGGAATAGGTCCTTCAGGGACCTAGTAGATTAAGAGATGATGGTCTTTACTGTTTTCTAGCTTAGATTAGATTTCGATGCAATAAGGCTAAATGCCATTAGTAACTTTATTATATTATTATCGATTTAGTAAAAGTTTGTTTTGGCTCACTTTTGCATTAATGAAATGAAGCAAATGTTGGCACCAAGTTTTTCCAAGTCTATGCGTTGCTTAAGCCTATCTCAGGCACAATGAGGTCCCCAAATTAGGACGTTAATTATTGCATGACTTTGTGAAACATGTTTAAATATTGCGAACACTCTTTTAGTTTACCTTACTGACTTGGTTTTTCTTTCTTTTTGATTACTCCCGTTCCCAAAGGTTGGTTAGTGCATACTGGCATCACCAGCATACCACACCAGATCCAGAGGTCCTCCACCTCCTCCTCTACCTAGCGACCCGAAAAGCAAAAGCAAGGGCAAAGGGAAAATGGATGATCTAAGCGGTTTCAAGAAAGACAATATTGTTGTGGCGGGAAACGTTGAAACTTCAGATGGCAGAAGTATTCCGGGGCAGAATGAGTTGGTCTTACGTTTGGATCAGAAAATCTTGGAACTACAAGGCGAGCTTTAGCAGGTTCGAAATCTGGCAAACCTCTCCCTTACCCTCAATGTTACCGACATCAACCAATAAAACCCGACTACCCAAAACCAAACACCACCACAAAATGCACAAAGTCAGAATCCACCACCCATAGTTCCGAACCCTCCCGCACAATACCAGTATCATAATCCCTCACCTCCCCAGAACCTTAACCCGCCACCAGTGCCAACCTCCCAACACCACCACCACCATCCAACTCAATACCCACAAACCACCACTTATCACACTCCCAAAAATGCACCACAACCTACTCTCAATCCCCAAAACTCGACCAACAACCACCTATATACCCAAGTTCCAGGAACTCATCAAAGTAATCCGATATATGTGGAAACCTTACCCCTATGCCCTGCAGCAAATCCTATACATACCCGAACTAACAGAGAAGGACCTACTTATTAGAAACATGGCAGAGGAACTCAAGAAACTCACAGGGAGTGTCCAGAGTGTTGAAGCTGGGAAAGGCATTGAAGGTCTAAACTATGAGGACTTGTGTATTCATATAGATGTGGCACTGCCGGAGGGTTACAAACCTCCCAAGTTCGAAATATTCGATGGTACTGGTGATCTGAAGGTGCATCTGAGAACATAATGCAACAATCTTGTAGGAGTGGGTAAGAATGAACAAATCCGCATGAACTATTCATGTGAAGCCTTACATGAGACGCTTTATCTTGGTATATCAGTCAAAACCCAAAGAAGTGGGTTAATTGGGTGAATATGGCATAAGATTTCATGGATAGATTCAGGTTCAACATAGAAAATGCGCCGGATGTTTTCAACATTCAAACCTCAAGAAGAAGTCGACAGAAACCTTCCGCGAGTATGCTACTCATTGGAGATCAGAGGCCGCAAACATAAGGCCAACACTTGAAGAAGAATAAATGAACAAGTTATTTGTTAGGTCTCAAGATCCGCAGTATTACGAAAGGTTGATGGTCATCAAAAAATCACAAGTTCTCTGACATCATCAAATTAGGGGAAGTAATAGAAGAAGGAATCAAGAGCGGGATAGTAACAAATTTTGAGGTGTTACAAGCCACGAATAAATCCTTGCAATCCGGAGGTATCTTAAAAAAGAAAGAAGTGGGTGCCGTGATGGTAGCCCATGACCCTAAGTCTCCCATCACATACCAAATACCTCCACCCACATATCAACCCTCGCCATCAAAATACCAATACCCTGCCACCACCTACCATACCTACAACACTCAACCTGCATATTACCATTTACCTCCACCCACCCGCCAAAACTACCCAAAGCCACGTCCAAATTTCGATCGCAGACCACCTAGATAGTACACCCCAATTTCTGAACCCATATCTCAAATGTATGAGAGACTGAAGGTCGCCGGCTATGTCACCCCCATTCCTGTTGTTGTTGTGAAAAATCTATCCCAATGGATCAACCCCAACAAAACATGTGCTTATCATTCAGGTATGAAGGGTCATACCATTAAGGAGTGTCGCACGTTGAAAGATAAGATTCATACGCTGATCAATACTAAGATTATACAAGCAAAGGAAAACTGAACTACGCTTGACCTGATTCCCGTTTACGAGGGGATACGTAGGCAGCCCTGTGGGTTCAGTCACATCATAATAAAATCTTCATTTTCCCTATGGCTAGAAACAGGGGCAAGAACTCGAGTTTTCCCGATCTCATCATGTTTGGAACCTCCAAGGAAGGTATCGCCAGAAGTACGCATTTAAACTGGGGCAGAATTTTGAGGAGGATCCTCAAAATTCCGGGTTAAGGAGGTTGTGATGTCTAAAAAGCATGTCACAATCATCAATTCAACAAAATTATTTGCTCGCGTGTATTATCACATATTTCAAACAACTATATTTTTATAAACAATTTATCAAATGCATATTTTTCGAAAATATTGTTTCTATAGCAGCCAGACGTTACCCAAGGTAACTCAAGCAGGGCCTCCATACAAAAGCAAAGGCGAAGCAAGGAATCGAGATCACGAACCAACCTTTTTCCCGCAAAACTCACGACTTTTCTTTGAATGCAGGCACAATGAACATAACAGGAACGTCCTCAAATACATACACACAACATGATCACTATTTTTACATCGACAAACAGCGCAAAAGGCTAAGCAATGTCTTTCCTTGCCAAAGACTAAACACTGTCTCCATTCCTTGCATGAGGCTAAGCATTGCTTCCATTATTGCATAAGGTTAAGCACTACCTTTCCTTGCATGAGACTAAGCGATGTCTCTATTCTTTAAGCACTGTCTCCACTATTGCATAAGGCTAAGAACTACCTTTCTTTGCATGAGACTAAATATTGTCTCCATTCCTTGTATGAGGCTAAGCATTGCCTCCATTATTGCATAAGGCTAGGAATTGCCTTTCCTTATATGAGACTAAACATTGTCTCCGCTCTTCGCATCGGGCTAAGCACTGCCCTCATCTCACACAAAACTAAACCCTATCTCGTCTCGTTCTCGCATATGACTAAACATTATCTGTTTCCTCTCCCAAACAATCGATATCGTCGCATCTTTACATCTCATGGGCTGAAACATCATCATATTTTCCGAAGGTGTCATAATCTGAGGGCATCATCCTCATAGCTCGAAGATATCATACCATGGACAGAGGAACTCTCGAAATTGCATATCATTATTCAAAGGCGTCATGGTCCAGAGGCACCATCTTCATGGCCCGAGGACACCATTCCATGGCCGGTGAATCCCTTATCATACACTTCATGGCCCAGGACGTCATGGTCTAATGACATCATCCTCATCGTTCGAAGGCGACCTTTATGGTCCAAAAGGAATTTGCATCATGTTTAAATTGTCGCAATAACCCATATATATTCGCATGCACCATGTTTTCAATTTTGCAGGTAACTCGAGAAGTAACCGTTCTACAACAGGAGCAATTGTCGCTCCGGTTTTCGTTCACAACGTCCACATCCTTCGATCACCTCAAATGTAACCGATGATCAACATTTGATTACCCTTTGTTCTATAACCGTTCAAATATTTGCCTGATACATACGTAACGTTCAAATTCGCATCCGTTACTTACGACACTATCCTACCCAAAAGATCCTTTTCGGAGCATATGACCATTCTTATGACAACTATATCAGTTTCGTTCGCCGGTAGATCCAGAACTACATACGGCCTGATTCCCGTAGCACCAGGGATATGTAGGCAACTCAAGAAGCAAGGTTCGGCCCCGATATTCTTTTTAAAAAAATCATTCCTCACTGAATTCGGGCAAAATTAGTCATCATTTTCTTTATCCGACAACTCTTTCATCATTTTCGGGTAAAGAGGGGCAGCTGTTGATACCCAATTTTGTCCTCATATTTTTCAAATAGTATATATACTTTTAAAATATGATATTTGCATCATTACTTAATCTACAAGAGTTATACAAGTAATTTTATAATTCCTTTAGGCTTTAAAATTGATTATCTTACATTTAAATTACTTGAATATGCATTAATTACCCCTTAAATTATTTTGTGATGACTTAATCATCCAATGCTTTCATTTGCATCCACAAATATGTCTCATAATATTTTACTTTGTTTTTATATAATTATAGTTGTATTTTAAAGCTATTTTATACAATTGTGCAATAATAGCCTAGACTTTACAATTAATTGCATTTATCATTTTGTTCAGGGTCAAAAAATAATTTTTTTTTGTAATCTTTAACTATTATTTTAAAAGATTAAGTCTCACAATAGTACTTTTTATATTTATTTACTTATTTTATTAAAAAAAGTTTCCCTAATTTCTTTTATTTAAAATCTGGCCCAAAACTAAGCCAATTTTCGAACCAAAGCTGGCCCAATACTCCCACAACCCAAACCAAGCGTCCCTTTAAGTTTGTTTGTTGCTTTGCTGTTTATTATGAGTTTTTCTCATGCCTTGTTTTGGATTCTCGCATTGCGATTCCTAGGGGATCGTCTCTTACCCAAAATTTGCCTTAATCAACTTCTATTGATAACTCCTTTATGTGAACTTTGTTTTTATATCTGCTTACATGAACCATAATTGTTGTCGCAATGTTTAACCAAACATGTGGCTTTAAGAATTGTAATGTGGTTTTTAGAAAACTCTGTGCTCTTTAGTATTGCCTAGGTTCCCAGTTGAATCCTAGTACACTTGTTTTTCTGTATTGTGCCTGGTTTACTGGTTTAAGTTCTGAAATCTGTCTCCTCTGCTTGACCTTAAGTTGGCAATACCTTCTACCATGATATTTTTGAACTTGAGAACATCTATGTTACACTCAGCACAATTAAAATTCTTATTAGTTGCTATAGACCATGCCTACTTGCTCGTTTACTTTCCATTCTTTGACTATGATTGTGTTAGACCTTCATGCCTTAAATTCCTAGTTTTGAGTCTCCTTTAGGCTAATTCATGCTTTACTATAATCTTGTTGTTCTGAAAACTAAGCATGTATGCTTACTATGTTGACCTAAGTAATATGCCTCATTAAATCTGCTAATGTTGCACACGCTATACCCTTTCACCTGGTATGAACCTATATTGTCAGTCTTTATGCTAAAATGACTCTATTAAGGCTGTTCTCTATTGATCCTTAAGCTTTCATAATTAGATCTATTGCTTGAAATTTCTTGAGCTGTTTTTGACCATATTAATGTTTGAAATTTCTTCAGAAGTAGTCTGTTATCCTATGATAATCAATCATGTCCCCTAAACTTTGAAAATGCAAGCATAAACTCGTCTTGTGTGTGTCCTACCAACATGTCATATGAATTTGACTATACGTCTTGGTGATAATTAGCTTTACAGTCCTAAGAAATAGATGTGCGGACTTCCTTCCTTGTTTAGTTAGTTCAACATATAGTATAATGCTTGTAATCATATGTGAATCCTTCGTTTGGGCTTGGTGTATATTCTATGTGATGTTGGGCTTGGCTGTTGGATTCAAACTTACTGCTGGTCTTATGAGCTGGGTTTTGAGTCTACTGGAGCTGTCGAAGGCCTAGGAAAAGCACTGGGTTAATTTGTAGTATTTCATTCGGGCTGTAATTACTTATGATAAGGAATGTAGGGAAGTTAATGAAAGGGGCTGAGGTATTCTAATTCTTGCATAAAAGGGTAGAAAACATGCCTATAGGGTCTATGTGTTCTATTTTCTATTTCGTTCAGCATGCCTTATATGTTATTTAGTTTAGTGTGTTGTACACTAATAGAAAGCATGCCTATATAAAATCACACACTTCACTTAACTTTTCTAATACTTGTATACCATTCAAAGCATGTTAGTTTAAGCATTTACTGTACTTGTTTCTCATTGTGCACGTTTAGATAGCATGCCTATACGATGCAATAGAATGTGTTTGGATAGTCTATATACCATGTTTGTAAGGATCCAACTAATCAATCAATCAATCATGTCTATTGCTTTTAGTATACTTCTCCTCTAGATATCATGACTATAGGACCTTAATCAATCAACCGACTACTTCTGTTACTCTCACCACACTGCCCCGCCTTAGATGACATGCCTCTAGGGATAAAGCATTATAAAATCAATTTCGATTGTCAATCGTTAGAAATCCTGCCTATAGGATACTACCACCTGCCTAAGAAACATGTTTATCAAATCAATGTCGTAAACCCTGAGTTTTCGAATAGCCTTACTGCCTCATCGCACGAACAATGTAGATGCAATGCCTATAGGTTTGTAATACCTTTAATCTGCAAATTTGTTAGTTTAAAGCTACAACGATCCCTGTGCAATGCTGGAAATCAGAATCTCATAGAAACTATGCCTATAGGACTTAATGACTCTAATGCATCTGAAATTGTCTACTGCCTAACTGCCCGCGTGCATTTGTTGTTTATGTGGGGAGGTTAACTTGAGCCTTTAATTGTACTTATGTGTAGTCCTACATGTTTTTGAATGTGCGCTAGTTTTATCATTTTGAGCATCCTAAGTGAAGTCTAGAACCACCCGAATAGAGGTCCAAAGCCTCTTGGACTATAGGTATGGGACGGGTAGTGCACGCATAGGGTACGACCTACAATTGAATTAAAGCGCCTTTAGGTAAACAACATTAACATAGTAATCAGGTAGCAGGAGATAATAGTTTGTACCCGCTGAATAATATGAGCAACCCCTACCTCCAAGGAGTTGCGAAGTATTATTTATGCTGCATGGGGTGATCCTTTAGGCTAAAAAACTTAGGATTCCCCCCTTTATTTATGTATTTTTTATTTACACTTAGTCATTTAACATAGATTAATGTAGTTGTCTCTCTGTATTCATAAAGATTTGTGATGATTCTCACGTGCCCTAATAAGACTCATCGACTTCTAAATTTCCCTTTATTTATTTGATCACCTAGTCTAATTACATAATCCACATAGTTTAAAGTTCGACCGGGACCCATAACTGTGGACCTTGTGGAGTGCCTAACACCTCCTCTTTAAGGTACTTTGAGCCCTTACCCCATCTTTGGTGACGCGGACTAGTTAAAACAGAGTTATTCCAAAGTAGGTGCCCTAACGCACCATAAATATCGTTAGGTGGCGACTCTTCTCTTGTAATTACCTTTCTTTAAAAGAGTTGTCACACGTCGAAACCTACTTTCGCGAGAAAACGGGGCGCGACAATACCCGGCTGAATATCGGAGAGATTACTCTCAATGTGGCCCGACTATTGGAGAGAT
>AWOL01S0028967.1:5532-24412 GCA_000715115.1 Nicotiana otophora | reverse complement strand
TCATAACATAACCTACTTATCAATTTAAACACCCTGGTCTCACTCCAAAAGTACATGTTATAACATTCCCAATTTGTCGACTTTCGACGAAACATTATTTGTTTTCAATTCCTTTAGCTTCTAAAACTTCCAACCATCTGTGTACTTGTTGTTCATGATCTTCAATATTTGCAACCTCCGAGGTAATATGATTAACTTACTTTGTAAACTCTTCAAATATGATTTCATTTCTGAGCTTACATCAATTGACTTATGACGACTCGTACGTAGGAACACATGGGTTATAACAAATAACATCATGGAATTCAATTCTAGGAAAGTAGTTTAGCCAACATACCTCGCCTTGAGCTTTCCTTAAATTACTACAACATTACAAAAATTCTAGCAATCCAATCTATTTTGAGACATAACAAAATTAAACATAAATTAGGAAGATATTCATGGTTTCAGCTCATTTGAGCATTTTATAAAACACTAGGTGTGCAAATTTGGCTACAAGATTTCTTTCATTCCACAACCAAATCTTTACTTATTTGAGCTCACCAAGCTTCCCACAATCCTTATTGGTACAAGAATATATAAATAATACTCTTACACCCAAGAATCATACTCCCAATCATCCATCTTTTACCCCAAACTTGAAATTGAAGACTACGATCAAGAATCGAAGGACAATTTGTTGAATATCACTCTCCCCCTCTAGGGCACTCTTTCACTTCAAAATATCAGGTTTTAGCTCTAAAATAACTTAACCCCTATCTTTACCAAGCCTTGGTGTTATTTAATGGGCTCCTACGTGCGCAGCTGCGCACCTGGGCAAGTGGCCGCACACACAAGGCAGAAACTCCCAAATATGTGCAGTCGCGCATCTGCGCGCATATGACATAGGTCAAGTAAAATGTCACTTTCTATAGAAATATCCAAATGATGAACGAGTTGATGCGTTGGAAACTAGACTCAAAGGGATTTAATTTGATAGGTAGATCACCTCCTAAGTCTTTATAGTTTGGTACCAGCATGCGTTTGAAGTATGATGTTGTGCGAATTAAGACATCCTTTCCACTTAATCTATCATACTTGTTCCACACAAGTTCTTGCCATTCACAAAACTCCTTAGTATGTTCCAACACACCTTAAACATATATTTTCATTTCAAAATGATGTGGTTATATCTCATGGGTCTCCTTTAATACTCGAATACGTTATTCCCGAATACCGTTGGATCACTTTAAAATCTTAATCATTAGGAAATTTTTAACGGGGCTTTACATTCTCCCTCGCTTAGGATCATTCATCCTCGAATGAGGAGTAGAGTCCGCCCGAACACCTAACATAACTCTACTCTTCTTTCAAACATTTCAAGCCCCCAAATTTGACTAACTCCAAAATATTTCAGATATTTCAACAGAGTATCCCCTGTAACTAGGCCTATCCACCAGTCAGAGAATCCTAGAAATCAATCCTAAACAACATATAGATAACACCACATTGCACCATATACATGAAATCAACAACCATGACTCTCGAGGCTAACTGTATGACCTTGCTTACCTTAGTCGTATCCTTGACTTTTCCATCCTCCATTACGAGGACAATTGGGCACCTCACACATTGTGCCTGTCATGTGCGTCATTCCTTTAATCCTTAGGCCTTTATCATTTCATAAAAAGATGTGCAAACATTCCTTAATATTAACAAGGGAACTTGGAGACTAACTCAGATCCTTAACGCACGACCGAGGATAGAAGAAGAGAAACATTTCCTAAATGTTGTTGTAGCCTCCCTATTATATGTGTGGCCGGCAACACACCGATAAGAGGGACTCCACTGACACATCTCCATGACACCTTAGGAATCCTAAACCATGCTCTAATACCAGGTTTGTCATGCCCCAAACTTCGGGAACGTGACCGGCGCTCAACCGCATGAACCCAGTCGAGGAAGCCTACATTACATCAACCTCCCATCATAATTCATGCATGATTTATCAAAACATAATTAGATCGTAACTTTCATATTGAATAAATTTAGCTCAATGGCCCGTAAATGTTTTTCTCATGATGGTTACATAGCTTTGTAAATAGCTGTAAATACTGTGAACATAAATAGATGACGAAACTCAAAACTTAAGTACATGACCCACAGTGTACATGGGGCTTTTATTACAATAGATACCTAAGTACATAAAACCAACTAGACTCAAATTCCCATTGGAATTGTAGCAGGCTCACTATAATCTGTTGCGCAGAAGATTCCTTTCAAAGATCCATATCATCCTGTAGAAGTATACCTGCATCTACTAAAAGATGCAGCGCCCCCGGCAAAAGGGACGTGAGTACATATGGAATAGTACTCGCATGTAAGGAAACAGAACAACATATGAAATCATGGTAATTCAATAAGAGGCATATGAAGCACATCCAAAACTACGAAACATCCCATAGATTCACATTTTCAAGTCTCGTTATGCTTACATCATTTTAAACTTCATTTAGGATTAACTGGGCCATATAAACTATGCGTGGAATACATAATATAAAGTAATTGGAACAACATGTACAAACAAGGCCAATGAAAATGGCACATAATGTATGCGTTAACAATGCATCTTACTAGACCGTCCATATCCCTCTTTTATCTTACCCTTATGCATTTCATCGACCATCCTTAGTGTTCACATAGCATATTATACATAGACCGTTCAAAGGATTACACACACAATACACCTATGTGTTTCATAGACCGTTTATAGTATTTCATACACAATACACCTATGTGTTTCATAGACCATTCATAGGATTTACTTACACAATACACATGTGCGTTCATAGACCGTTCACATGATTCACATATACCATACAATACACCTGTGCGTTTCATAGATTGTTCACAGTGTTTACTTACACAATACACATGAGTGTTTCATAGACTGTTCACAATGTTTACTTACACAATACACCTGTGCATTTCATAGACCGTTCATAGGATTCACATATACCATACAATACACCTGTGCATTTCATAGACCATTCATATTGTTCAAACATATTATATTATACACCTATGCATTTCATAGCCCGTCCATAGGGTTCACATATTATACACATATGCATTTCATAGCCCGTCCATAGGGTTCATAACACATCATTATGCACATAACCATTTATAAACTCAAAGCGACATGATTAACATTATATTAAGGTCGTAAGTTCCCGGATCATTGGAACACTTCATGTTCATGCTCATCATGAAAAAACATAGCTCATTACATTAGCACATGCATAGTGAAGCAATAAGTCAATTTCAATGGCACATGATCCCAATTGATTTTCTTAAGGTTCATCATCATTTAGCATAGGAGATCTCCCTTTCATCTCGTTATTCACTCACTTGACATCTTGAGGTCATTAGCTAAGTTTCTGATTCTTGATGACTTAACATCGAAGTCATTTACATACATTATTTCAGAAGCATATAAATATAGTTGAAACCATTGGGAGATACAACACCTCATAAATTTCGTTAATGCAAACGACCACATTTCATGTTCATAGTATCACTTTATTAGTACTTTCAACTATTTACAACATTATTATTTCATTGGATTCCTTTTTCCATACATATTATTCTAGATTCATGGAACGATGGTCATATCTTATATTTCATACTTTCATTTCATTACATTCAAGGCACATCATTATAAACATCAACATAGAGAATATTCTTGAAGTACCTTTCCCCAAAAAGGCAATACACAATTTCAACTCATAAATATGTAAAGTCTTAAAACACATTGGAAAAACCCACCAAGCATAAAATTAGTTAGAACAAGCACATTTGGACATGAGTTGAATACATAAGCTTTTGGATAATTGTATTGTCGGAGTCAATTTTGAATAGTTGAATCAACGCTCATTTCATAATATTTCACATATCATTTTATTTCGTTGGCTCTATTGGCCATAAGTATAACTTTCATTCTTCGCACAATGTTCACACTTTATATCTCCAACTCATTATTTCACACTTTATATCTCCAACTCATTATTTCACACTTTATATCCCAAACCCACTATTTCACACTTTATATCCCCAACTCACTACTTCACGCTATATATCCCCAACTCACTACTTTCACTTTCAACCATCTATATAGATTACCGACAACAAGGAATCCCTAATCAAGACATTTAGAACACCTATGAGCAATTAAGAGTCATGCACATTGAGACTTCTTACACAATATGTCATAATAGCCTTCACTTGAAACACTACTTGGAGTCATAACATTTTTATACCCAACTCATGCTTTGAACACTTTCCCGAAGGATAACATCATATGATAAGAGCATCCGGAACACATTTTGAACATATATATCTTTCAACACAAAGCTTTTTCAGTATAGTTGATTTATAAAGAATAACTCGGGACTTACAACAACATCATGGAATTCAATTCAAGGAAAGAGGTTTAGCCAACATACCTCGCCTTGAGCTTTCCTTAAATTACTACAACGTTCTGCAAATTCTAGCAATCCCAATCTATTTTGAGACATAATAAAATGGAACATAAATTAGGAAGATATTCATGGTTTCGGCTCATTTGAGCATTTTATCAAACACTAGGTGTGCAAATTTGGCTACAAGGTTCTTGTACAAGATTTCCTTCATTCCACAACATAATCTTTACTTATTTGAGCACATTAATCTTCTCACAAATTTTATTGGTACAAGCATATATAAATAATACTCGTACACCCAAGAATCTTACTCCCAATCATCCGTCTTTTACCCCAAACTCGAAATTGAAGACTAGGGGTTTGAATCTTACTTCTTGAGTTAAGATCTTTTCATATTTCCTTGTTAATCTTCAAATATTAGAGCAAGAATCAAAGGACAATTTGTTGAAGATCACTCTCCCACTCTAGGGCACTCTCTCACTCTCAAAATATCAGGTTTTAGCTCAAAAATGACTTAACCCCTCTTTCTACCCGGCCGTGGGGTTTTTTAATGGGCTCCTACGTGCGCAGCCGCGCACACAAGGCCGAAACTCCCAAATATGTGCGGCCGCGCATCTGCGCGCATATGACATAGGTCCAGTAAAATAACCATAACTGTCTGTAGAAATATCCAAATGATGAACGGTTTGATGTGTTGGAAACTAGACTCAAAGTGCTTTACTATGATAGGCTGATCACCTAATAAGTCTTTATAGTTTGGTAACATCATGCGTATGAAGCAGGATGATGTACGAATTGATACATCCTTTCCACTTTATGTATCCAACTTGTTCAACACAAGTTCTTGTCATTCACAAAACTCCTTAGTATGTTCCAACACACCTTAAACATATATTTTCATTTCAAAATGATGTGGTTCTATCCCATGGGTCTCCTTTAATACTCAAATACATTATTTCCGAATATCATTGGATCACTTTGAAATCTTAAATCACTAGACAATTTTTAATGGGGCTTTACAGACAACTATACTAGTAGAATGGAATGAAGAGAGACATATCCAAGTACGTCGCTCGGTGTCCAAATTGTCAGCAAGTCAAGGCTGAACATCAAAAACTGGAAATGTTGCTGCAAAATATGGAAATTGCGACGTGAAAATGGGAAGTGATTAATATGGATTTTATTACCGGATTACCACAATAATGGTGAAAGTTTAACTATATGTAGGTTATCGTGTATTGATCACCAAGTGGGATCACTTTCTGCTAGTTAAGACTACCTTCCCATCGGAAGATTACGCTACGATATACATTCAGGGGATAGTTCCACTCCATAGGGTTCCGATTTCCATCATATAAGACAGAGGTGCCTAGTTACAGCTAACTTCTGGAGATCATTCCAAAAAGGATTGGGAATAAAGATCAGCCTTAGAACAACCTTTCTTTTACATGTTGATGGCCAGGCCAAGCACACTATTCAAATAATCGAGGGCATGCTATGGGCATGTGTCCTGCACTTCAAGGGATATTGGAGGATCATGTACCACTCATTGAATTTTCTAACAACAACAACCTACCATAGTAGTATAATATGGCACCATATAAGGCCCCATATGGGCAAAAGTGCTGATCTTCTATTAGCTGGTTCGAAGTGGGTGAAACAAAGTTATTGGGACTAGAGCTGGTACAACAGGCAGTAGAGAAGGTGAAGTTAATTCAAAACCGATTGTTGGACGCCCAAAGGAGGTAGAAATCTTACTCGGATAACCGGCAGTGAGAATTAGAGTTTGCTATAGGGGACTGGGTGTTCTTGAAGGTGTCACCTATGAAAGGCGTGATGCGTTTTGGCAAAAAGGGCAAACTCACCCCTGGTATATCGGACAATATCAAATCATGCGGACTATCAGTTGTGTGGCATATGAGCTTGAGTTGCCCTCGGAATTGGAAGCAGTGCATCCGGTATTTCACGTGTCTATACTCTAAAAGTTCTTGAGTGATCTATCCCGCGTCACCCCTATTAGAGATATCCAAGTTACATAAGGCCTATCTTACGACGAAATTCCGATATCCATCTTAGATCGACAAGTCCGTAAGCTACGAACCAAAGAATTGGCTTTAGTTAAGGTACTTTAGAGGAACAAAAGTAAGTAGGAGATGACGTGGGAAGCTGAAGAGGACATGAAATCTAGGTACCCCCATCTATTCCCCACTATGGAAGGCAACAATGCAACTATCATCATGGGCCACGATTCAAAATTCAAGTATGAATGTTCCGAATGTGGGATGATGTTACACCCCACACTTAAATAAAGTACGGTATGTGTGGATCCTAGCGCAGCCAATCAGCTGGAGACACGTTCGAAGCAAGAAAGCGGTCACACGTTTCATTGGGTCTGCACCATGTGTCTCACCGACCGCAGCAACTGGAGCAGTGCAACCCGTTTTGCATGCGGAAGTGGTGTAAATTCCTATGCTTGGTAACAATATTAAAAGGGAAGTGAGGCTCTATCTCTTTCATTCCAGAATTATCATCAGAACAAGTCCTCTCAAAATACTCTCAACGCCTCTTTAGAATTTCCTAGCAAATTAATGCAAAGTAGAAGGTGAATCTGGATTTAGCAAGATTTAACTCGAAGATCTTGGAGTCATAGTCGTGTTGATTATCATCTAGTGGAATAGATTCCGAAGATTCATTAAAGGCGAAGCTAACCATCATAGTGTGTAATTAGATCTCCACCAAGGTATGTAAGGCAACCTTCTTTCTTGGCATGAATTAGTGTGAGTCTCTCCTTCTTTCTAATTGACTCTTGTACTGTAACGTTTAGTAGTTCTAAGTCCTCTCAATCTTGATTATCCCTGTTCTTGTGCGATTTTGCTAGTAGCACGTCTTTTAGAAGTCTACATTGTTTCCAGTTGGTATCTTATGATCGAAAAGTATGATTTATTCTTTTTGATACCCAATTTTTCCCTCATTGTTTATAAATATCATTTTTTGCATCATCACCAATTGATCAGAGCCATATAAGTATTTTCTACATTTTTTCATAATTGTTTTAGGCTTCAAAATTTATTTTCTTGCATTATTGTTCAAATATTTACTAATTACCCTTCCAAATTATTTTGTGATGACTTAATCATCAAAATTTATTATTTACACCCACATATATGTTTTATAAATTCATAATGATAAGCTATTATTTCCCAGCATTTTACTGTATAAATAATATTTTTACTATTTATTAATCATTTTTATAAATTATTTTAAACAATATTTTCATATTTAATTTTATAGACCTATCCTAAACCAATTTTCAGACCCAAATACCAACCCATACCTCAAAAAAACTTGGCCCAATCCCCCTAGCCCAAAACCAAACAACCCCTTTAATTATAACACGATCGAGACCCGTTCTACGACCCGCCCTGCTTCTCCTCTTATCCTAGCTGTTTATCTTAAATGTTCAAATGATCAATGACCCAATGCCATTCCCCCATTTTAATTATGCTCGGTCCAAACCCTAATAGCCATTTTTCTGAGACAGCCGCCCCCAAATCCTCAAAACCATCATCTTCTCTCTTCTGAAGAACCCTAGCCGCCTTTCCCTTAAATCCCTCTCCTAATCTCGTTGATAATGGGATTCCATCATTATTTGCTTACCACATCTATGTTTCTCTGCTACTGGTGATACATATATGGTATTACAAAGTACGTGCCCAATTTTGGCAAGTACCTTCTCCAGTTCAGACTTCAATAGACTTCAATCATGGAGATTTGGACAATATTTCATCCATATACATGAAGAAAGGCCTGATTCGTTATACCAGTTGGTCGATCTTAAGCACTGAACCCTAATTAGGGTTTGGAGTTTGATTTCTTTCCTTTCCGGTTAATTTACTGATTGTATGTGTATTTTTCTTCTTTCCTTATTTATGTTTGCTTAATTTTCCTTCCTTGTTTACTCGTTTGATCTAACTACTGTATAAACACCCTTCCTCGCTTCCCCTTTAAGTCCCTAACGATGACTGCAATGACTACCACGTAAACCTACTGCTATTGCCCTCTTACTCTCACTCCTACTGTTCTTTATTTTGAGACCTTGGCCGGCTGAAATCCAAGGCCATCGAAATTCAATTGTTTTATTTTCTCGGTGCGAGCACTACTTGGGGTTCACTTGAAAGCCTTGGGAACTCTGATGCACTGGCATTTTGGGGTTCTGTCGTTCTTTGCTATTGGCAATTGGAATATTACTGGGACAACTTCTTTCTACTTGTTTGTTTGTTCATCTACAACTGGTAAGTGTTTTTGGTCCTAGAAATTTCATTTTCTTTCATTTATATTCATGATTTGTACATCTGTGCCACTTAAACCTATGTGAACCAATATGCTACTATATTACCCTACTATATCATGGCTCTGAACTTGCCTAATTTCTATCTTCGATGTATGCATATGGTATGTGCTCAGCATGAATGATTCTCACAACCTCGAGCATATCTAGCCTAGTGTGTTTTTATGTGTCTGAATGTTTATACCTGTTGCTCGTTCTAAGATGATATCCCTACTTTATTATGCATTCTCGTGATAGACTAATTCATGTGCTCCAGTTCCTGTTGGATAATTCCTGTGAAACTTAATACTATACTAAAGTCAGTTCTCAACTATGTTAGCCAAAATGTGTTACCCTGCTAATTCTAACTTTAATGTGTGTTCTATGCCTAGTTTAATGCTATGTTGTTTACTCCCACCTATGGCTTACAAGGTAAAGAATGCAATATCGAGCCTTTTCTCCTATGTGTATCCTTGCCTACTATGAGTTCTGGTGTTGTTTAAGCTTTTGTATTATGATAGGTATTTTGCATGTTCGAGTTTCTTCATGCTCAATTAATGTTTGTTTGTAGACCATGTATACCAACCTGTTTGGTTATCCCATTTTTATTACATTCTCATGCTAGACATCTTCATGTGAGGATTGTACTCTATTGGTTTCCTGTCTATGATTCTACTGAACTCTCATGTCTGAAGTTCTTTATGCTAATTTTGGACTATGCTTTGCTTTGAAACTTTACTTGAAATAGTTTGTTATCCTATGATGGTCAATCATGTCACCTTAGCTTCTGAAAAATGCAAGCATGAACCTGACTTCTGTATGCTCTATGAACTTGTCAATATGCTTTAGAGAGAACTGATGTTAGTTATGTCTTTGAGAATTCAGTGTGTAGACTTCAAAAGTTGTTTAATTAATCCCATGTATAGTTTGTTACTCGTGTGGTTAAGTTTTGCATTGTTTTGTAAGTTAGTCCCCCCTTCAAGCCTGGTATGGGTCAGTGTCTAAGTTTGAGTCATGCAACTGATACACACTGATATGTTATGGTATACCTAGATCTGGGTTTGCTATTTGTGCTAAAATGAGCTTATTGAATCCTCGACGTTGCTGGGTTATTCTCCCTTAGGCCCACCATATTTATTGGGCCTGTATTCGTTTTAGTTGTAATATTTGACCATGTATTCTTTATTTTGGGCCTATAATGATTTGTAAACATACAATTGCGGAGTTAGTGAATTTTGGGAAATGAGTGTACTCTATTCTTGCATAAAAGGGTAGAAAACTTGCCTATAGGGTCTAAGTGCTTTATTTAATATCTTGCTCAACATGTCCTATTCCTGTACATTGTTAGAAAACATGCCCATAAGAATCTAAGTGCTTCACTTGTTCACATGCTCCACTTCTATATTGTATTAGATAGTATGCCTGTAGGATTCAAACATCACTGGTTTTCTGCTAAATTTTCTCTAATGCTATGTGTTAGATATCATGCCTATAGGATATAACAATATGTGGTTTTTCTATCTCTCATCTAGGTACCAAGTTTATAGGGCTTCCACTAATGAATCAATCAATCGCACACTGCTCATCAAGATATCGTGATTCTATGACCTTAATCAACTAAGCAATTACTGTGTTTCTTCATTGTATTGATACACTTAGATGACATGCCTATAGGGATAAAGTATTATAAAATCAATTTCAATTGTCAACCGTTACAAATCCTTCCTATAAGATATTGTTACTCGTCTTAGAAAGCATGCTTATAAATCAACTTTGTTAATCTTGGGCTTTCGAATAGTCTTATTGCCTCGCTGCACGAACAATATAGATGCCATGCCTATATGTAAGTAATATTTTTAATCTGCAAATCTGTTAGCCTTAAACTCCAACGCTACAAGTACAATGCTAGAAATCAGAATCACCTAGAAACCATGCCTATACGACTTAACGGTTATAATGCTTCTTAATCCTGAAATTGTCTACTGCCTAATCTGCCTACGTGCATTTGTTGTTTATGTGTGGAGGCTAACTTGATCCCTTAATATTATTTATGTGATGTCCAATATGTTTTGAATGTACGCTAGTTTTATCATTTTTTAGCATCTTGAGAAGAGTCTATAAGCGCCCAAATAGTAGGTCTAAAGACTCTTGGACCATAGGCATGGCACGGGTAGTGCACGCGTAGGACACGACCTACAATTGAATTAAAGAACCATTAAGTAAACAACTTTAACTTAGTAATCGGGTAGCAGGAGATGATAGTTTGTGCCGGCTGAATAATATGATCAACCCCTACCTCAAGGGAGTTGCGAAGTATTATTTATGTTGCTCTGGGTCATCCTTTAGGCTAAAAAACTTGGGACCCCCTTCTTTATATGTTTATTGTTCACACATAGTTGTCAAAATAGAATAATTAAGTTGTGTCTTGCAACCTCTAAAGACTTGTACTGATTATCTATATAGTCTAATTATTGCCTGATTTTCCTTGCATGTGTTCATAATAGAACCTTTAAATTCCTTGTTTTCCCCTCACTTATATGATCACTTAGGACTATTGTAATTTGAAAATCCCACATAGTTTAAACTTCTACTGGGATCCACATTTGTGGACCTCGAAGAGTGCCTAACACCTTCTGTTTGAGGTAATTTGATCCCTTACACCATCTTTGGTGACGTAGACTAGTTAAACATAGTTATTTGCAAATAGGTGCCCTAACGCACCCCAAACTCATTTGTTAGCGACTCTTCTCTTCTAATACCCCCATTTAAAAGAGTTGTCACATGTCAAAACCTGCTTTCGAGAGAAAAAGGAGCATGACAGCATCGCGACTCCACTAGGGATTTACACTTAGGCTAGTACCATAACGAAGTTGACTTGTGGATTATTTGATGACATGTACATCCTTTCCCTTATTTTTTTAAATTGCTATGACATATCCCCTCCCCTTATTTCCATTTATTTGCTATGACATGAACATCATTCCCTCCGTTGCTTTCATCTTGTTTAAGACAGCTACATCATGTCTCTCCCGTCCCTATCTCCCTATTTTCTTCATTTAATTATGTTCTCACATGTTTTGATGAGTTAAACTTACTTTTCTCTTCCATCTTTCCCTTTTTCTTTTTTCTCCCGCTTATATTGTTTCCTGTTTTTATGCACTTTCATCATGTAAATATTTGGCAACGTGTTACTATATTTGCATAAAGCATGCTCCCACACCATACTCCACTCGTACTTATTATAAACATAGCGGTGCTTGATGAGTGTCCTCATTTTCCTAAAAACATCCTTTTAAACTAGAGAGGATTAATTGCACTAGACTAGTGGATCAGCGGTGCAGTCGAAGATCCCCGTGCTTTTCCCTCTCGAGTTGTTAACTTAAGAGTACCAGTCTAGACCTTTCTAGAAACCACACTCTAATTTGAAATTTACATGCATCATGCTAAACCTAGCACGGATTGAGATTTCATTGACGCATCAATCCGCTTAGATGAACCTTGTCCAAAGTCAAATGAGATTTCTATAATCCCAAAGGACACCATCATATTATGTGCATTACTTGGAGAAAACGTATCAACATGTTGATCATTATTGCGTAAATAGTCGAATCAGGAGGGGAAAGGGATAACTTTTATTTGTTTGCAATAAATGAAGCCTGGTGGAATAACCTTACACCATGTGACAACAATCATGTGAGGAGGGTATTGGGTAACCTGCCATCTTTGCTGAACATTCAACCAAACAGGGAACTGGTCGAAGCTGCTACCATGTTCTAGGGTGAGGAGAGAGTCATTTCCCGATTTAGCAATATAGAAATGACTCCTCTCCTGGAAGAAATAGGTGGTTTTTCCAAGTTATCATGGGATAGTCCAGGACTATTGGTGCCAGAAAATCGCACTTCACGCGGTTTTCTGACAATGTTGGGTTTTTAACAAGAATGATAAATTGGTATGTCTGAATAAATCATACACCCCCTTTGAATTACTCTATGAGCATTATGGGTATAGTAAATCATATTGCCTTCATCACGAGGACCTATCCATTACCTCGTGCATTGCCCTAATGTTTCTTATATGGCGCCTAGGAAGAAAGCAAGAACTGACAAAGGAGCCAATGCCACCCCAGGAGTGGCAGTGGATTCTATACCTGATGATGCGGGTGAGAACCCGAGGGGTGAGGATATTCCCCCAGCTACTACACCGCCTGATTCTACTACTCCTGCTTCAACCGCATCAATCCCAACTCCTACCGATGGTGCAGTTGTTCAACCTCCATCCCCAACTTCTAGTACCGGTGTCTCTGATGGGGATCCTAGGGTAGCCATACAAATGTTGAATCAGATAGAGGCTTCCTAGGCCAAGAGATCAAATGTTGCACCTACTTCTTCAAGTCATCCTGGGGATTCCTCTAGTTCCAGGGTGAACATGTTTCTTAGTTGGATCCTCCAGTGTTCACAGGTACTGATCCTGAGGAGGACCGATAGGACTTTACTGATGAGATGCAAAATACCCTCCGAGTTATGCGTGATACTAAGACAGAGGGAGAGAAGTTGGATGCCTACCTCCTGAAAGGGGTGGCCTCATCTTGGTTTGGGTTGTGGGAGGACTCCTGTTTGCAGGGGAGCTCTTCAGCGAGGTGGAGTGAGTTTGTCGACGCCTTTATTTACCATTTCTTGCCTGCCGAGGCTAAGACGTCCTATGTCGCCGAGTTTGAGAGCCTGAAGCAGTGTAGCATAAATGTGTGGGAGTACCATATATGGTTCACTCACTTGTCCAATTACGCCATTTGCATGTTTCCCACTATGGAGGCAAAAGTGTGCCGGTTTGTGTAGGGCCTCAGCACCATAGTTATCATTGAGGCTGCTACATATGCCTTGAATTCTAATATGAACTAAGGGATGATGGTGGCAGTTGCTCAAGCCACGGAGACCCGCAAATTGAAGAATGGAATGGAGTGTCGTCAGGGCCATCCTGGTCCTTTACTTAGTCTTTGGTTAGTGCCAACCAGTAGGCCCCAGTCAGCAGCAGCGAAGTCGTTTCAGGACCAGTTAGGGCAACAGGGGATCCTACTAGTAGGGTCGGCCTGGAGGGAGATTCCAGTAGCAGCGGAGGCCACCATGCCTTAGTTGTGGGAAGATATATTTTGGGGCATGCGCCATGGACCAACCCATATGCTACGGGTGCGGTATTAGGGGTAACATTTAGAGGGATTGTCGTTCATCCTGCCAGAGTTTGGGCAGGGGAGCCATCCGGTTCTGTAGACACTACATTAGCAACACTTTCTCCAGTTTGAGGCACTCCAGCACCCGTAGAGCATGGTGCAGTTAGGGGTGGTGTATAGAGTTCGGGAGGACCCAACTATTTCTTTGTTATGAGGGGTCACCAGAGTTTTGAGGCTTCTCCAGATGTTGTCACATGTATATTGACTTTCCAATCTCATGATGTATATGCCCTTATGGATCCCGATTCTACTTCGTCAAATGTCACTCCCTATGTTGCTATGGCTGACCTCATTGAATTAGGAATGGTAGATTTTTATGTAATAATGGGGATGGATTGGCTTTATTCATGTTTTGCCAAGCTTGATTGTTGAACTAGGACCGTTAGGTTTGAATTCCTAAATGAGCCAGTTATTGAATTGAATGGGGATGATATAGTGCTGAAGGGTAGGTTTATCTTAAGGTCACGAAGATGATCAACAAAGGGTGTCTTTACCATTTGGTTTGGGTTACGGACACTGATGTTGAGGTTCCAACACTTGAGTCTGTGCCAGTGGTGAATGACCATCCGGAGGTCTTTCTTGATGGCCCATTGGGATCCCACCAGACAAAATGATTGATTTAGGAATTGATGTGATGCCAGGCACGCAACGTATATCTATTCGACTCAACATAATGGCACCGGCAGAATTTAAGGAACTAATAGAGCAGTTGAAGGACTTGTTAGAGAAGGTTTTCATCCGACCGAGTGTGTCGCCTTGGGGTGCACCAGTTCTCTTTGTAAGGAAGAAAGATAGGTCACTGAGAATATGTATTGATTACCGGCAACTCAACAAGGTCACAATTAAGAATAAATACCCACTGCCAAGGATAGATAACTTGTTTGACCATTTACAGGGTGCTAAGTATTTCTCCAAGATTGACCTAAGATCCTGGTACCACCAATTGAAGATCAGGGAACAGGATATTGCGAAAACAACTTTCAGAACCCGATATAGGCACTTCAAATTTCTGGCAATGTCTTTTGGGCTAACAAATGCCCCGCCAACTTTCATGGATCTTATGAATCGAGTCTTCAAGCCTTTTATTCACTCCTTTGTGATAGTGTTCATTGACGATATTCTTGTATATTCACGAAGTCGAGAGGACCATGCCAATCATCTCAAGGTAGTTTTGCAGACTCTATATTAGCATAAGTTGTATGCGATATTTTGAAGTGTGAATTTTGGCTTGAATATGTCATATTCAGGGGTCATGTCATCTACAGAGAATGAATTAAGGTTGATCCACCGAAGATCGCAGCTTTAAAGAATTGGCCGAGGACTATAATACCAATAGAGATTTGTAGATTCTTGGGTTTAGCTGTGTATTACAGAAAGTTTGCGTAGGGGTTATCTACTCTTACCTCCCCATTGACTAAATTGACGTAGAAGGTAGTTAAGTTCCAATTGTGCTTGTGAATAGAGCTTCCAGTAGTTGAAATCAAGATTGACTACAACACCGGTGTTGACCCTACCCAAAGGTACATATGGGTTTGTGGTATATTGTGATGCTTCAAGAATCGGACTAGGGTGTGTATTGATGCAACATGGCAAGGTGATCGCTTACACTTCTAGGCAGCTCAAAAATCATGAGAATAACTATCCAGCACATGACTTAGAGCTCGCGGCGTTGGTTTTTGCATTGAAGATTTGGCATCATTATTTGTATGGGGTCTATGTTGATATATTTACGGACTATAAGAGCCTTCAATATATTTTAAAATAGAAGGGATAGAATCTAAGGCAAAGAAGATGGCTTGAGTTACTCAAGGACTACGACACCGATATTCTATATCATCCGAGGAAGGCTAATGTCGTGGCGGATGCTCTTAGCCAAATATCCATGGGTAGTTTGGCTCACTTAGAGACACATCAAAGGTCGTTGGCCAAGGAAGTTCACTGGTTGTGTAGTTTTGGAGTTCATCTTGAGGACTCTTGTGAAGGAGGATAAAATTGTGCAAAATATGGCCAAAACATCACTTGTTGTGGAAGTCAAGGAGAAGAAGTACGACAATCCGTTATTGGTACAATTGAAGGAGGGAATTTATAAACATAAGACCATGGCTTTTTCTCTTAGCATGGATGATTGTATGCTAAGGTACCAAGGGCGATTATGTGTTCCTGTTGTAGATGGGTTTTGGGAAAGAATCATGATCGAGGCTCACACTTCCAGGTATTCTGTGCTTCAGGCTATACAAAGATGTACCATAATCTTAAGGAAGTCTACTAGTGGAACAATATGAAGAGGAATGCAGCGGACTTTGTGGAAAGATGTCCACATTGTCAACAAGTAAAGCCGAACATCAAAAGTCCGATGGGTTGGCACAGAACATAGAAATTCGGATGTGGAAAAGGGAGATGATCAATATGGAATTTGTAGTCGGACTATCTCGCACGCCTCACAAGTTCGACTAGATTTCGGTGATTATGAACCGACTCACAAAACTAGCACACTTCTTGTTAAGGCTACCGAGATTGCGAAACAGTATGCTCAGATGTATATGAAGGAAATAGTCAGGTTGCATGGCACTCCAGTTTCTATTATCTCCGATCGAAGGGCACATTTCACAGCTAACTTTTGGAGGAAATTTCAGCTAGGTTTGGGTACTCAAGTGAATCATAGTACAACTTTCCATCCATAGACCGATGGGCATGCAGAGCGAACCATTCAGACGTTTGAGTGTATGTTGCGCGCTTGTGTTCTTGACTTTAAGGGTATTTGGGATGATCACTTGCCACTCATAGAATTTTCCTAAAACAACAATTATCATGATAGCATTCAAATGGCGCCGTTGAAGGCTCTATATGGCAGAAGATGTATATATCCTATTGGGTGGTTCGAGATTGGGGAAGCGGAGATGATAGGGCCCGAACCCGTGCATCAAGCTATGGAGAAGGTTAAGATCATTAAGGAATGGTTGAAAATTGCACAAAGCCGTCAGAAGTCCTATCGGGATGTACATCGTAGGGAATTGGTGTTCCAATAGGATGATTGGGTATTCTTGAAGGTTTTCCCCATAAAGGGTGTAATGAAATTTGGTAAGATAGGAAAATAGAGTCTGAGTTATGTCTGACCATACATAATTATTCAGAGGATTGGTCAGGTGGCTTACGGGCTAGAACTACCTCTAAAGATGTCTTTACTGCACCCGGTGTTTCATGTATCCATGATGAAGAAGGTGGTTGGATATCTATCGCTTATTGTTCCAGTGGAGACTATAGAGGTTAATGAGGAATTGACTTATGAAGAGATTCCAGTAACCATTCTTGATAGGCAAGTCCGAATGCTGAGAAACAAATAGATTGCCTTCGTGAAAGTGTTATGGCGAAAGTACCAGGTCGAAGAGGCCACCTGGGAAGCCGAAGAAGAGATGAAGAAGGCGTATCCTCATTTTTTTGAGTAGATATGTTGTTGTGTCCATGAAAAATGTTAAAATCTAACTTTCTACAAATTATGTTTCCCCTGTACAACTTATGTTAAGGATACTCTTTTTTTAATATAATGTTTATGGCATTCTATCCGGTGTTGTTTCCATGCTGTTTTACATCGTTGTGTTGTGGTTATTCTGTTAGGACAGGTTATGGGATTATCTAGTAGGTGGATAGGCCAAATTACAGGGGAGACTCTTGCGAATGTTTTGGAAATTCAGGGAGTTAGGAAAGAATTTGGAACTGCTGGTGTGAGAAGTAACAGTGGGGCTCACATTGGATGTAAGGCCCCATAAAATTTCACCTAAAACCTGGGGTTTTGGGGAGTTGAATAAAAAATTGTTGCATAACAGGGCATTTATATGATCCATTATACGGCCACAGAACTTCTCCGCGGACCGCAGATCTGCCGCGGAGTGAAGCAGAGAAATGGGCCAATTTTGGAGGTTATTTTACGGTCAACTATACGACCGCATTATCATTTTATGGGACACACATCCGTCGCAGAACCAACCTGAAGATTTCTAGAGGGAGATTCTGCGGCCGTATAATTGATATGCGGGCTGCAGACTGGACCAGAGCTACCCAATTTTTGGGATCGTTATTGCTGTCCATGTTGCAGGCTGCAGATCTGATTTGTAGTGCACCCTACGATCGTAGAGTTGAGTTCGGAGGGTACATTTTCTAATTTTTAAAATCCGACCCCATTTGATTAAACTCCGTTGGGTCTCGTTTAGAAGGCAAAGATCTTCAATTTTAGAGTGAGGGGAGTGCTTTAGAGAGAGAGAAGAGGAATCCCTAAGTACTTTGTTCATCAACCCTTGATCAAGCTTTGAAATTCAACAAGTAAAAATTGCAAGGTCTTCATCCAAGAGGTAAGGTTCTACTCTCTAGCCCTTAATTTCGGGATTGGACTGTAAGTAGGTAATGAGAAGTGGGATTCTTTATTGTTATTTATGCATGCATGTACCGTCAAGGTTGGTGGGATGATTATTGAGCTCAAATGGATAAACATTTGGTTGAGGAATTAAGGAATACACCATAGGAGAACCTTGAAACCTTAATGCACACCCAGTGCTTGATAAAATGCTCAAATGAGCTGAAACCCCGAATATCTTCCTAATTATGGTTCAAATTTGTCATGTTTCTAATAGATTGAAGTCGCAAGTATTCCTAGATCACTGTAGTAATGTAAGGAAGCACAAGCGAGGTATGTTGGCTAAACTCCTATTGTAGAATCGATTTCCATGATATCCTCGTAAGTTGCGATTTTGGTTGGCTCAATTTCTTATTTCTCATGTTCTGAGTCCTTCCTAATAAAATTGATTATTCTAAAATAAGTCTTGTGTTGAAAGATGTATGCACTCAAAATGTGTTCCAAATGTTCCTATCATATCATGATTC
>AWOL01S0028964.1:1114-11329 GCA_000715115.1 Nicotiana otophora | reverse complement strand
CAACTGACAGTTAGTCACTCAATACTGTATATGGCCAATCTTTCCTAGATATAAATGAAAGAAGGCAACCCCATGCCCTGGGAACTCCATCCCAAATGTAAATAAATAAGTAAGGCAACTTCATGCCTTGGGAACACCATGCCAAATATGAATATATATGTCAACTCCATGCCCAGGCAACTCCATCCCAAATATAATATCCAATGCGCTAACTGTGTGGGGTGCAGACTACGGAGGGGCTCATTCAGCCCAAGCGATATAATAAGCCAGGTCTGGGCATAAATCAATAGAGCATGCTGCGCCGTGCAGCGCGATCCCATAAATATAACTCACAATCAGGCCCTTGGCCTCACTCAGTCATTAACCTCTCTAGTCTCTCGGGCTCACAATGTCATGAAAAGCAGCATGACAAAATGATATGATGTATCAATGAATGGCAACAGAGACTGAGATATGATATGCAACAAATAGATGTGGCTGAGTATAAAATAAATTTTTAAACAATTAATTCAACAATAGCACGACCTCTATAGGTCCCAAAAATATCATCACGTAGTCTAAACACGAGCTTTAACATGAGTCTCAGCTCAATTCCTCTAACATGTGGAAGATATATGCATAATGACATGATTATTTGATTATGAAACTTCACGGAATCAATTAAGTCACAAATTCGACAGTGCATGCTACACGTCGTCACCTAGAATGTGCATCACCTCAAACCATTCACATAACACATAATTTCTTGAATTTATACCCTCAGAACAATGTTTAGAAATGTTACTTACCTCAAACCGTATAATTCTTTATTTCAATTTGCCCTTGCCTCGCGAATCAAGTCTTCGAACTCCTCGAATCTATTCATAATTAATTTGATACAGTCAACACAAATTATAGGAATTAATTCCATATAAAATACTAATTTTCCAAAAAAATCCGAAATTCCACTCAAAAATCACCAGTGGGGCACACATCTCGTAACCCGACAATNTACTTACCTCAAACCGTGTAATTCTTTATTTCAATATGCCCTTGCCTCGCGAATCAAGTCTTCGAACTCCTCGAATCTATTCATAATTAATTTGATACAGTCAACACAAATTATAGGAATTAATTCCATATAAAATACTAATTTTCCAAAAAAATCCGAAATTCCACTCAAAAATCACCAGTGGGGCACACATCTCGTAACCCGACAATAGTCACAAAATATGAACGCTCATCCAACCACGAGTCCAACCATACAAATTTACCAAATTCCAACATCAACTCAACCCTCAAATATTAAATTTAACCTTAAGGGTTTTCTCAATGTTTTTCCAACTTAAAGCACCAATTAAATGCTAAAACTAACTATAGATTCGGGTAATTTGACCAAAATTGAATTAAGAACACTTACCTCGATGTTTCCATTGAACATCTCCCGAAAATTACCTCTCCCCGAGCTCGAAATCGTCAAAAATGGAAAATGAGATGAACATAACATAAGTTATGATGCCCAGTCATTTCCACTATGTGATCGCGGACCAACTCACGCGATCGCGAAGAATAATTTTCCCCTGCCATAATTTTATCTTACGTGATCGCGGATCCCTTCACGTGATCGTGAAGCACAACTTCCTTTAACCTATGCGATCGCGGACGGCCATACGCGATTGCATAGCACAACGCGTGAATTTTCCAATTGCCTCCTTCACTGTATGCGAATGCGACATAATCCATGCGTTCGCCCAGTACTGCTGGCCAACAGCTTCGCAATCGCGGACTTACCTGACAAATCGCATAGCACAAATATTCAAGTTGTCCAATTTAGCCTGCACGACCACAGACCTTCTTACATGATCCCATAGAAGGAAACCAGACAGTGCACCGAAAAAACTTAAGCAAAACTCCAAGTCCAACATTCAATCTGTTAACCATCTGAAACTCACCCGAGGCCCCCTGGACGTCAACCAAATACACCAACAAGTCCTAAAACATAATACCGACATAGTCGAAGCCTCAAATAACATCAAACAATGCTAAAAACATGAATCATACCCCAATTCAAGCCTAATGAAAACTAAGAAATTCCAACTCGTACATTCGATTCCCAAACCTATCAAATCAAATCCGATTGACCTCACAATTTGCACACAAGTCATAAATTACATAACAGACCTATTCAAATTTCCAGAATTGGATTTCGACTCCGATATAAAAAAATCAACTCTCTGGTTAAACTTCCAAACTTAAATTTCCTATTTTCACCATTTTAAGCATAATTTTACTATAGACCTCTAAATAAATATCCGGACACACTCCCAATTCAGAATTCACCATACGGAGCTATTGGAACCATCAAAATTCCATTCCGGGTCCGTTTACATGTAATTTCTGTCAATTATTTCAACTTAAGCTTTAAATCTTGGAACTAAGTGTTCGAATATATTCTGAAACATCACCGACAAGTCACATAACTATAATTGAACACAGAAAAAGTAGTAAGTGGGGCAACGAGGCTGCAATACTCAAAACGACCGATCGGGTCATTATATTCCCCGTCTTAAACAAACATTCATTCTCGAACGAGTTTAGAATTATAACTGGAGTGTCAAATAGGTGTGGATAGTTTCTCCGTATATCCCGCTCAGTTTCCCAAGTAGCTTCTCCGACGGGCTGACCTCTCCACTGCACTTTCACTGAGGCTATGTTATTTTATCTTACATTCCCCGTCTTAAACAAACATTCATCCTTGTGCTTGCTGCACCTGGGCCTCTACCATGGCCCTGGCCTCTACCATAGGCCTGGCCTATCGTGGCCCAAACTGGTGGTACTGATGGTTGTTCACCCGATCTAGTAGCACGTGTCCTCTCTATCTGTGAGAGAATAGAATAATAGAGATTTAGTTCCCGGAATCAATTGTCTCATGACCAGAATATAAGAAAGTGAAATTTATCATAAGGGTTCTACAGCCTCTCAAGGTAAACAAATCAGTATGGGCTGGTGAACAACGTAAACTAAACATGAATTAGGGACTGAGTCATTTGATAATAGTTGGAATCATGATAATTTAAGAGATTTTGTTCCGAAGATAATAGAATGGACGACAGAAGAATAACCTTTAAAGGTCATTCAGGAAGACGCTTCCCTGAAGCAAGCAATGTGAGCAAAGTTAAGCTTAAGGGACTATGTGTGCTAGTTACACCAAGTGTCACCCTCATGAGTAAGGAATTTTGTTATCCTTGGTACAAAAGGATATTTGCAAGTCAAGTAAGGGCCATCGATGATGTGAAAAGACGCCAAAGATGAAGAGGTAAAACATATATACGTAGATTATCATAGCACTGAATCTTAGTACTGCCCTAAAGGGGGGAATATGGAGTGATGTGGCATTAAGTCAGAATTAAGTGGTTCTAGTAACTATGGAATAGTAAAGGAAGAATACGATAAAAAGGAAAATGCGATTTGATTGCACTTATTCAAATCCTACAGATATGCTATGATTCCAGAACATCATGCAAGAATGACGTAAAGAAGAGGAAGTAAGGGTTCCGGCCCGGGATGTTATTGATAAAGAAGAAGCCAGTGCAAGACATAAGTTAAAACAAAGAAAATAACCCAAGAAAGATTACGCGAAAATATTATATTAAAATAGACCAACGAGTAGTTAGTAGTTGATTCAGGAAGACTCTAGTTATGGCTAGACAAGAGGATACAAATAAATCAATAGATCGTTCAAGATAAATGTATTGAACCCTAGCATAAGGAATTCAGTCTCGCAGACATGAGATCGCAATTGTTGGAAAAACAAATTCAGATAGGACTTGGGGTAATTAAAGATATCGTATGAGTGTTACGGAAATAAAAGAGAGTACCACTGTGAAGACATTCAAAATATCAGTTCAGGAGCAACCCTACAAGCATAAGGGCGAGGAGGTAAGTAACTACGGATAATTATAGGTGAGGAAGGACATCAAAAATTCCGTCGAGCATACGATGTAATAAGCTCGCAGCTTTACAAGAGTCAAAGGGTCCTCCCTAAGTACTACCATGAAAGACTAGCTGAGGAAATAAGGAAGAAATCCTCAACCTAAACATAGTAACTTGAAGGAGAAATGGTCATGTAAAAACAGTCTCACTACAACATTGTAGGCACTCCATAAGAAAGTGGCACCTACCGTGGCTAATGAATGGGAAGTAAAATCAAAAGTAATATTTGAGATCATATGAGTTGCATGAAAATTCCGTCATGCGTGGGAACTAAGATAAGCTAAGTATGCACACAATAAGGGGGAAGAAAGACCAGGAAAAGTAATAGCTTACGTTTAAAGAAAGCTGAGAAGGAACGAAAGGAATTATTTGATCAATGATCCAGAGTTAGTTACGTTATGAACGCACTTAAGATGTCGGAGTATTATCCATGCAGCATATATGTTGACAATCATACAGCCGTAGAAGACTCCGGTATAAGTTAAAAGAAAGAATTGAGTCCAGGTCATAGACAAAGGATTGAATTGTTAGAAGATTGTATCTTGGATATTCCATAGCGCCCATGAAAGGCTAAAGTAATAACTAATACTATAAGACGCATATTGGAAGATAGTTTAAGACTACATAAAGGCTGCTCAGAAGGAAGAGGAAACTAATGAGTTACATCAACTAAGTAAATCAGGAGTCTGATTATTGGACCTAGAAAATTATAGAAATCGTGAGTCTGATGGTTTCTCTAAGTTATAGAAAGTTCAGTATAGCCTGAATGAACTCAGAGGAGTCTAAGACTAAACATTTAGAAGAGATGGAATGCTGCCATGGTAGTAGAATAAGGGTGTAATTGTGATAGATAAAGGATGACGTTTGGGCCTTTGATTGAGTAATGATTTCAAGGGGAAAAAAGGGATTTCATGAATTGTATGGGTTTAAAATACCCACGTGAGGTGAATCACATTGGGATGCTATGAAATACGATTATGGAAGTATGGTATCGCCCCTATGTGGATCAGGAAAATAACTTTAAATGTCCCTCGATGCAACATGAGCCCTAGTGATTACGCAAGAGCTTTCAAGTTATCAGTGGTAGATTGTAGATCAATATTGAGGTGAATCGACAATGGTTGGATAAACGTTACTAAGTATGAGGTGAATCAACAATGGTTGGATGAAAGTAATTCTTACGATGAACAGTAATGAGAAAGTATTAATGGACTTAGATTTATACATATGGGATAAGCAACGAGAGTAACCAAGAGTTTGGTAGCAGACCTCAGTAACAGTAAACCGAAGTAAGAGTTATGGTATAGTATGACCTACTTAGATGCAGTAAAGCCATAGACGCCNTTACAAAGTATGAGGTGAATCAACAATGGTTGGATGAAAGTCATTCTTAAGATGAACAGTAATGAGGAAGTATTAATGGACTTAGATTTATACATATGGGATAAGCAACGAGAGTAACCAAGAGTTTGGTAGCAGACCTCAGTAACAGTAAACCGAAGTAAGAGTTATGGTATAGTATGACCTACTTAGATGCAGTAAAGCCATAGACGCCTAGAGGGATAGCTTATCATAATTCCATATATGTTTACAAAGTGAGGCCTTATAATGACCCACCCAGTCGTTTTGAGAGTTATAGCCCCGATCCCCTATTAATTGTTTTCCATGTATCTTATTCTGCTATTTTTGCATTGTTGGGAGGGTTCATATTGGTTTTGAAGTGAATTGAGACACTTAGTTTCTTATTGGGAAGTTTAAGTTGGAAAAGTCGACCGGACATCGACTAGTGGGTAACGGCCTCGGATTTAAATTTTTATGACTCTGTTAGCTCCATTAGGTGATTTTGGACTTAGGGGAGTCTCTGAATAGTGTTTTGGAGGTCCGTAGTAGATTTAGGCTTGAATTGGCAAAAGTTGGAATTTTGGAGATTTTTGCCGGGAGTGGAAATTTTGATATCGGACCCGGAATGGAATTTTGGAAGTGGGAGTAGGTTCGTAGCATCATTTTTTGACTTGTGGGTAATATTTGAGGTCATTCGGTCAATATTTGTTATGTTTCGACGTCGGTTGTAGATTTGGGGAACTTCAAAGTTCCCGAGGCTTGAATCCATGCATTGTTTGTATTGTGATGTTGTTCGATATGATTTGAAGACTCGACTAAGTTCGTATGGTATTTTAGGATTGGATGTTTAGATACCACTTATGTTAATGTAATTCCCTTAATGTTGAGATCAGTGTTGTTGATATATATTGTGATACTTTGTTGAGTTATGGATGTGTTGTTACGAGTTATTTTGGTGGTCCTCTGGCAGGTGGTTAGGCCTAATTGCAGAGGAGTCTCTGCCGAAATTTCTGAAAAATTGGGAGTTAGTCAAATTTGGGAGCTTAAGATGTGTGGAAGAAGAAATGAGTTATGTTAAGTGTTTGGGGACGGAGTCTGCTCCTTATTCGAGGACCAATGATCCTCAGTGGGGGAGAATGTAAGGCCCCGTAAAGATTTCCTAATGATTTGAGATTTGAAAGTGCGCCAACGTTATTTGGGAAAAACGTATTTGAGTATTAAATGAGACCCATGGGATATCGCCACATCATTTTGAATTGATAATGTATGTTTAAGGTGTGTTGGAACATACTAAGCGTCACGACCCAAAATCAACTGTCATGATGGAGCCTATCGTGGAACTACGCCAGCCTCTACTTAACAACTCATCACAGTAAGAATTACTTTGAAAATAAAGACGGAAGACATTAACATTAAAGAAACCTTTTTGAAAACCGGATAAATCCCAAAATACGATATAATCCAACCCAAATCTGGGGTGTCACCGAGTACATGATTGTCTAAATCAGAATACAGTCCAATACAGTATCTAAAAACATAAATTGAAAATACAACTAGTGATAAAGAAGGAGAGTCAAGGCCTGCGAACACCATACAGCTACCTTGGTAGTCTCCGATCTCTGAAGCCTCAATCACCAACCGCCGCCGTGACCAGAAATGCCTGGATCTGCACACGAGGTGGAGGGAGTAACGTGAGAACATCCAACTCAGTAAGTAACAATTCCAAACTTTGGACTGAAAGGTAGTTACGAACTCAATCGGTACAGATAAAATAGAAATAACTGTACATAAACATAGGCATGGTTTCAAATTAAATAGGCAACTCAAAACAGTAAAGTGAAGCAGATCCGAACAGTTTAAAGATTATAACTCTGCTACCTCTACATGCCAATGTACATGCTGTATGTGATGCACCATGCTGTCAGCCTCATGTGCTCGCACTCTAGAATGCTCAACCACTCGGTACTGTATATGGCCCATACGGCCCAGGGAAGATCCATCCCGGAACTTATACATCACTAACTACAAGTCACCCCGTACCAAGGAAGGCCAATCCAGCCCTGTGGAGAAGATCCATCTCCAGGTATCAAGTACTTCGGACAAGATCCATGTCCAGGGAAGATCCATCCCTTAATAATATCAATCGCGCTCACTGGGGTGTGTATAGACTCTGGAGGGGCTCCCACAGCCCAAGCGTTATCATAAAATCAGTATAACCACTACGGCGTGCAGCCCAGTCCCATATTTGTCACTCATAATCAGGCTCTCGTCCTCACTCAGTCATCAATCTCTCCAGTCTCACTCACGAGCTCATAATATCATGAAAACTAGCTCAAAACAATGATATGATGTATTAATAAATAACAACTGAGACTGAGATATGATATGAAATGCATGAACATGACTGAGTACATAATATCAATGAAATCAGTGAGATGACAGCAAGAAACAACCACTAGGGGTCCCAACAGTACCAGCATAAAGCCTAAACATGATATCTAGCATGATTGACAACTCAATTACTTTATCGCATGATGAAAACACGGATATCAACAAGATAGAGTCACTTTATAGTGACATGAAATAAATTAGGCGACAATTCTCATAGTGCACTCCCGCACACCAGTCACTTGGCATGTGTGTCACCTCAATACCAATCACATAACACATAATTCTGTGTTTCGAACCCTCAGAACTAAGTTTGAAAGCGTTACTTACCTCAAACCTAGCAAATCTCTACTCATGAAATTCCTTTCCCTCTCAAATCAGTCTCCAAACATCTTGAATCTAGCCACAAGTAGTACAATGCAATCAATATAGGCTAAAGGGATCAATTCCACAAGAAAAGTACTAAATCAAAGTCAAAAATCCGAAATCGGCTCAAACCCGGCCCCAGGGCCCACATCTCAAAATTCAACAAAAGTCACAAAACCCGAAAGCCCATTCACTCATGAGTCTAACTATACCAAATTTATCAAAATCCGACACCATTTGGTCAACCAAATCCCCAAAAAATTACTCTCCAATTCTCTAGCCCTAAACCCCCAAATTTCACCTCAACACCACCCAATCTAGGGGGAAAACAATGGGGAAACAAGATTTGTTATAAAAAACGAGTACAAGAAGCTTACCTCAATAATCCCCTCGAAACTCCTCTCCAAAATCATCTAAGTCCGAGTCCAAAATGTTGAAATAAAGCCAATTCGCGAACCCTTGCTTTTTATATGTTCTACCCAAGCTGTTTGCACTTGCGGCCTTATTTCCGCACCTGCGAAACTGCTCCTGTGCAAAAATATCCGCACCAATGGAACCCACTAAAAACACTGGGCTCACACCTACGCTCCATGTCTTGCACCTGCGGAGTCGCTCCTGCGGCCCTTCGTCCGCTTATGTGGAAATTCCCAAATTTCCCTTTTCGCATCTACGGTCCAACCTCGCATATACGGACTTGCAGATGCACTTTCTTTTCTCGCACCTGCGCTCCCTGACCTTCTCAGCCTTGCCTGCATCTGCGGCCTCCTCTTCGCTTCTGTGTGTCCGCACCTGTGGTTCCCCACTTGCAGGTGGGATTACACCAGTAGGAACAACACTTCAACTATCGTTCAACGTCAAACTTTGATCCGTTAACCACCTGAAATCGACCCGTGGCTCCCGGGACCTCAACCAAACATACCAACAAGTCTTATAACCTGCTACAAACTTACTTAAATCCTCTAATCACTTCAAACAACACCAAAAACACAAATTACACACGGATTCAAGCCTAATGAACTTTGAAATTTCCAAATTCTACAAACGACGTTAAAACCTATCAAATCAAGTCTGATTCACCTCACATTTTGCACACAAGACATAAATGAAATGACAAACCTACTCCAACTTTCGGAATTCCAATCCAACACCGCTATCAAAAAGTCAATCCCCCGGTCAAAATTCCCAAAAATTTGACTTCCGCCATTTCAGGCCTAATTCTACTCCCGACCTCCAAATCACAATCCGGACAGGCTCCTAAGTCTAGAATCACCCAACAGAGCTACGGAACCGATGTAACTCTTTTTCGGAGTCATCTTCACACAGTTCTAACTACGGTCAAAATCCTAAGACATAAGTTTCCCTTTTAGGGACTACATGTCCCCAAACACTCCAAAACCAAAAACAAAACCTCTCGGCAATCCACATAAGAAGAAATAGATACGGGGAAAGTAAAAAATAGGGGATCGAGGATATTACTCTCAAAAAGACCGGCCGGGTTGTTACACTAAGGAGTTTTGTGAATGGCAAGAACTTGTGTGGAATAAGTTGGATACATTAAGTGGAAAGGATGTTTCAATTGGTACAAGACCCGACATCAACTGAAAAGAACTCACTCAATATAATGACTTAGGTGGTGATTGACCTATCAAATTAAAGCCCTTTAAATCTACTTTCCAACACACCACACCGTTCATAATTTGGATATTTCTACAGAGAGGGATGGCCATTTTACTGGACCTATGTCATAAATGCGCCCAGATGTGCGACCACTTGCCCAGGTGCGTGGTTGCACATGTAAGAGCCCATTAAATAACCACAAGGCTAGGTAGAGCGAGGGGTTAAGTCATTTCTTGATCTAAAACCTGATATTTTAGAGAGAAGTGAGAGTGTTCTAGAGAGAGGAAGTAGATGAAGCGTTTTGTTCATCAAAATCTTGTTCAAGCCTTGAAATCTAACAAGGAAATCTCACATGATTTTCACTCAAGAGGTAAAATTCAAACCCCTAGTCTTCAATTTTTAGTTTGGGTAAATGATGGGTGATTGGGAGTATGATTCTTGGGTGTAAGAGTATTAATTATACATGCTTGTACCAATAAGGTTTGTGGGAAGATTGTTGAGCTAAAATATGTAAAGATTGGGTTGAGGAGT
>AWOL01S0028957.1:108587-135984 GCA_000715115.1 Nicotiana otophora | reverse complement strand
TGCTTAATAATAATAATAATAATTGCACGATACTTTAATAGCTTATTTCAGCTTGCGAAGCTAATTGATAAATTGAAAAATCCTTGAAATTTAATGAATTATTATTCTTGCTTGTTAAATAATTAATTATTATTCCTGAAAATGATATTTAATTGATAAATTGAAAATTATTCGAATTTAAGGAATTTAATTAATATATTGAGAATTGTTGCATTTGAAGAATTTTGATTATTTCCGTTGATTAAATAGATTGTTGTAAATTCTGTAAATCATGTTGATTTATATATCCTAGTTGTATTTCAATTATTATTATTGCCCCATACTAAGTGTCAAAGTCGGCCATCTCGTCTCTACCACTTCGAGAATAGGCTTGATACTTACTGGGTACACGTTGTTTACGTACTCATACTACACTTGCTGCACTTTTTGTGTAGGAACTGAGGCAAGTACTAGTGGGGGACCTATCGTCTTACACCCACGTTATCTAGGGACATAGTGGTGAGCTATTTCTCTGATCCGTTCTGCAGCTACTAGTGTCTCTCTTTGTATTTTAATTCTATTTATTTTTTTATTTCGGGCAACATTTGAAGTTTTGTATAATCTACTAGATGCTCATACACTTGTGACACCAGGTCTTGGCACACACATTGGTAGAGTTTGGATTTTATTATATTTTATTGGTTTTAAATTTTATCCATATATGCTTAAGTTATTGGTTGGCTTGTCTAGCTGTAGTGTTGGGCACTATCACGACTTATAGTGAAATTGTGTCGTGACAACTACAATAATTATCTCGTAGTTATTGAGGGATATAATGATACAATTGGATCACCGGATCAACGGAATCAAAATCCACAAGTGGATATGTTTTACCATTAGTGGAGGAGCAGTGTCTTGGAAGTCGTCCAAACAGACATGCATCACCCGCTCTACAATGGAGTCTGAGTTTATAGTTTTAGACAAGGCCGGTGAAGAAGCTGAATAGATCCGAAATTTCTTAGAAGATATTTCATTTTGGCCCAAACCTTTGGCACCTATATGCATACATTACGACAGTCAAGTTACAATATGAAGGGATGAGAACGTTATGTATAACTGAAAATATCGTCACATATGACAAAGACATAATACCGTTAGACAACTACTCTCTAGTGGAATTATCACAATTGACTATGTAAAGTCAAAAGATAATATATCGGATCCGCTTACAAAAGGCCTACCTAGAGAGGCGGTTGAGAAGTCATCAAAGAGAATGAGACTATGGCCGAGGACAAGTTATTGTGGCGGTAACTCTACCTAGAAAATTGGAGATCCCAAGATCTACATTCAAGGAGATCAAACAAAGTCATTAATGACGGTTCAACATTGTCAAATAAAATTTTGGTTCATTCTCGTGATGAATACAATATTCAGTACCAAGGATAAAGCGTTAAGGCTTTTTAATGGTTTCTAAGTTTGATACGGGATATATCAAATAATGTATCTACGGGATAACACGTTTATGAATCACCTATGTAAGTATGAAGTATAAGCCGCTTCAAGGAGAATGTTGTAAGGCCAGTTCTCTATGCACTTATGAAACCAGGCGGTGTTCATGGCTGAAACGAACACAACAATGAGAACCAAAGACGGTTAAGGGTTGATTGTGTGATGTATGACTGTCTAGATATACACCAAAGTTCGACGGTTCAAAGATATCAAATCTACCGATTGATCGAGTATATCCAACATATGTTCACTACGGAAAGTTCAAAGGGAAGCCTACTTATCCAGATGCGATTAATTCTTACTTGTGAATCACACAGTTTTTTCATGCATATTTGTTTCGGATAGCCATTCCCCATTCTTTGTAGAGGATTGTTGGGTTTTATTAATAAAAGACAAAAGAGGTGTGAATGAAAAATGGTGGGAAAAGAAATGAAAGAAATTTAAATATTTTTTGCGGAATAGACACCTTATCAAAATACATGCACCTTTGCACTTGTTGGGACTCAACTTCGTTGTCTATATATAGAGAGGCTTAGCCTCATTTTCCACTATCGAAATCTGAACATCTCTCCCCTCTATCTTCTGCATTCTGCATTATTTTTCAAAAGTAAAAATGTAAGCATTTTGTGTGATTTGCTCCGCCATTTGAGTTCGCCGAAGTTTTGAGATTTGAAGTGCCGATATCACAGAATAGTTATTCCGTTCTATCCTGGGAGGAATTAATCCGAAATCTTGGGCAACTATGAGAGGATTAAATTCCTTAAGGGCATACAAGAAACTTATGGGCTTGAAATTTTTCGATTTTGTTTTCTTAAACTAATATTTTTTGATTTTTCGGTTTTGAATACAGTGAGATAACACTATCTTGGGTCATGTCCGAAGAAATGTTTCTAATGACGCTTAGTTTAAACCAAGTTCGTTGGGAGTTTGGCATTTAAACAAGATCGGAGAGAGCATTTTAGATCAATTAATTCATTTTCTATTTTGTTTACAATGGTATGTGCAATCTCTCTTTTGAACCAAATGTCCATTCTTTTATTAATCTTTTTCTTAATGACGAAAGGAGAATTGCTGTACCGCACCTACCAAGGACACTTGTTATTTGTGAATCAATATTCAATAATATGTTTTCTTTTTTTGGCTCATTGCATTTGGATCAAAAGCTTTTTAAAAGAATTGACTTTAGTGCTTCAGGACTTCAGGTAAAACCCACAAGGAAAAATGTTTGTTAAATAATATCAATATGTTACGTAGCCAAATGAATTAATATATGTGAGTGAAATTTTAGCAGGAATAAAGAGGCATAATAAATGCAATTCGGTAATTGTCAACGATCTTACAGAAATTAGAACTTAATATTAGGCTTAGCTTTTCGCAATACGCGTGGCAATGTACTGACCTTTTACTTTTTTATATACACGTCACTACAAATAATTTATCATGTGCTCATTACCATTTTAAATTATTTATTGGCAGGTACATGTTACTATACCAAGATAGATATTGAATAACTTCATTTATAGATGATTTGATTCGAAAAAAATGCACATTTATTATTGTTGTTATACGATAAACAAATGAGTAATATTAATTATTAAGTGTGTTATTTAAAAAAAAGCTTATTTTATCACATTTTTTAGGATTGTAACATATATAATAAATATATTACTCTTTCCATTTTATTTTAAATCTTAATTTGATTGAATATGAAGTTAAGAATGTATTTTTTAATCCATGGTACTAAACTGAACGGATGTACAACAAATCAAAAATATTCTTGAATTTTATGGTCTTATATGTATTATGTCGTTGGTACTAAAGAATGTCATTAAAAATAAAATAGAAACGTTATATATATATATATATATACACACACATTAATCTATAAATTCTAGTATAATTATATTTGTAGTAACACAAAATAGTATGGTCAATCAAACAAAATCCTCCTAACGTCACAGTTTATACGACACACTTTTACTTTTTAGTTTATCCCCAAAAAATTATATATTTTTAAATTTAAAAATAATTTAATTTTAATTTATTCGTAATGAGATAACTTATAAACATATAAATGTTTATGACTTGTTTTTTTCCACGTAATTGGAAAGGAAGGATTAAATTTTTTGTTAAACAGATGTTTGTTTTACTCAAAATACTCTAATTTAATTCTTTTTGTTGAGATTATATTAATTAATTAATACAACCAATCAATTGAACATTAGTGTTGCCTTTGTCGGCCTTAGTTCACAAAATTTACCCAACTGTTCAACACTAAAATCACCTCGTGGCAAGGTGGGTGCAGTCGTACAAATTTGAACACATTTAAACAGTCAAATAATTGACGAAAGATGCAATAAGTCTGACACTTCACGTTCTGTAGGGTTTACTGAGCTCGAAAAAAAGTACAATTTAATTTCAGGATATGGCCGAATCTCAGCCGATCGGAGCTCCGGTAGCCCTCCCCGGAGATACGGTGCTCGCTACTGTTAACGATACTCCGATTCCGGTGACTATGGAGGTTAGCACTTCAGCGACGATCGGCTCGGAGAAGCGGAAGCGAGGGCGGCCGCCACGTGGACAAGCAGGGAAGCCACCGCCGCCGAAGATTCAGCGAGTGGAGGAAGAAGAAGAAGAAGATGTTTGCTTTATATGTTTCGATGGTGGTTCACTCGTGTTATGCGATCGCAAGTGAGTTAATCGTGTTGTTTGTTCCTTTTTTTTTTTTTTTTTTTTTTGCACAAATTAGGTTTTCATTTTTCCCAATTGATATAGAGGATTTGTATAGCTGATCTTAATTAGTTTCTTATTGAGGCGCAGTTGATTGATTTTCCAAAATTTAATTTAATTTCTTTGTACTATCAGTGAATTTTAAGGTTGCTTTTCAGGGTACCTACCATTTTTATCAGATTATCAATAAATGCTGATTGACAGATTTACTTGTAATTATCTATTAAGTGATGACCTAATTGTGTAAATATTTTTCTGCACTGTCAGTATATAGAACTTAAGCTCTTTCCCAATGAATTTAAGTTACGATAGCAGGTTACTTTGCTGATTATTTACCGTTTTATCAGATTATCAATTAATGTTGATAAAGAGATTTACATGTAATTACCTAATAAGTAACCTGATTGTGCAATTATACCGTCAGTGTATAGAACTTACTCGTTTCCAACTTCTAGCTTTTCGTACATACTGGATGCTAGTGTACTATAATTTCTGATAGAAGTGATACTCCGCCCGTTATTAATACTTCATAAATGGTAATTTATATATCCTAATGTTTTCCAAATTGTATTCTTAATGGTTAGGGGTTGTCCGAAGGCATACCATCCAGCTTGTATTAAGCGGGACGAGGCATTTTTCAGCTCCAATGCTAAATGGTTCTGTGGTACGTTTCCCCTTCATGAACTCAAAATAACCTACTATTTACTTTATGCCGCTGGTTATTAGCTTTTTTCCTATTTTGGCTTTTAGTTTATTCCCGGGAGTTTTCGTCAATAAAGTGGAATGAATACAGAGAATTCATATAGCTGCCCCTACTAGTTTGGGATTGAATTCTAGTTGTTTTTGTTGCGGGATTTTCTCTTCAATAGAGCAGAACAGATTTGAAGACTTCATACAATCAACTCCATCTAGTTAAGGATTGAGATGCAATTGTTGTTGTTTATAGGATTTTCTCCCAACTTTATCTTACACCGTATTTCTGAATTGTGTCTTAGATCGGCATTTATTAGGTTAGTCCATGCTAATCTGCCTTCTCATTCAAGGTTAGGAATTTGCAGACCCAAGATATTACATGAAAAGAAAAATTAGAAAGTGGACACCAATTTGGAGTGGCATATGATTGGTAGATATTGAACTAGTAATAAACAGAGGGAATAGTAAATAGTTGACTGCATTGCATTAAGACTTATCACTTATGATCTTGCATGACAATAATTCATGTTGTTATGTTTATACCCATTAAAAAAATCTGGAATTGGCCTTGTATAGATGTTGCAGCCAGTCTTAACTATTAGGTAACCCACTTCATCACCTGGTGCTTCACTTTGATTCTTGTGCACAATAATTTGTTACTCCAGCGTTTCTTAATAGGAAAAAGTATGTTAATTTAAACTTCAAAAGATTAGTTCATTTTTCTATATGATGCATGGGATCGACTCTTTGTTCCATTTCAACGTTGTCCTACCAAAATCATGGACTGTAAGCTTTTTAATTAAAAAAAAGAGGATTATAAGCTGCAAGTCTTCAAGATTTTGTAGTTGCTGCAACTTACCTATGTCATTTCTTCTATTCTGTTACTGATCACGTTGCCAGTTCTAGAAGGTTTGCGTGTTATAACATGCGAAAATTTCTGTTTTCAGGTTGGCATATTTGTAGTGTGTGTCAAAAGGCTTCCCACTATTTGTGCTATACTTGTACATATTCATTGTGCAAGGGATGTATAAAAAATGCTGATTACTTCTGTGTTCGACGAAACAAAGGATTTTGCTCAATGTGCATGCGAACTATCATGCTGATTGAGAATAAAGACCAAGGAAACAACGGAACGGTAAATCATATGCCCCATGATATTGACAGATTTTTAATTTTGCATGTAATAATTTCTTTGAGATTCCGCATATTTGGAGTAAGTTACTTCCAAGCATGTTTAGTCCGTCGGTTTATGAAAAGGAAAGAACAGCTGTAGTCTTTAGGAACTGGACCTGGTTATCAGTTTAAATTACTAATTTTGCTCTCTTTTATTTTTCTTGTCATGTCTTGCATAAAGAAAGAAATCATTTAATTTGATTCTTTATGTAATGTTTTGTTACTATCTAGTTTCATTTTCTTTATTTCAGCAAATAAAAAAAATGTTGGCTTGGTTTTGACATTTGATGTGATTTAAATTTCTATAATACCAAAAACCTGTTCAGGTTCAAGTAGATTTTGATGACAAAGGAAGCTGGGAGTATCTATTCAAGTTGTATTGGGTATACTTGAAAGAAAAGCTATCACTAACACTAAGTGAACTTACTCAAGCTAAAAATCCCTTGAAGGAATCAGATAGGATACATGGGGAGCTGAAATATAGTCATCATGTTACAAATGGTAAGATATTAATGTACTAATAACTTTATTAAATGTTTACTCATCATGACCTAATTAGAAACTTTTTTGTGCTTATCCAGTTAAAGAACAGGGATCTACCATTGCTCAGGGCCAAATGAGGGAGAAACAAGAGGCTCATGGAACTAATATATTGGAGAAGCTAGGAAATCGAGCTACGGTTGATCAGGCAGTTAAAGAACAGGGATCTATAATGGCTCAGTGCGAAATGAGTGAGAAAACAGACGCTCGTGAGACTAATATATTGGAGAAACTAGGAGATCGAGCTACTGTTGATCAGGCTGTGGATGGGTCTGGATCTGAAACTTCAATTGCAAGTCTCTCAACAGCAAACTCGGCATCCACTAACATCAGTGAAACGGATGAAGTGTGGCATTACCGTGACCCTACTGGTAAAATGCAAGGATCATTTTCTATGATACAGTTGAGGAAATGGAGTAAATTGGGGCTTTTCCCACTTGATATGAGGATATGGACAAATGATGAGTACGATGACTCGGTACTTTTGACTGATGCACTAAATGGGCTGCTTCATAAAGCCCCTCTGGTTCATGGAAAGACATCAAGCCGGTCTCAGGAGCTTGGAGCTGCCTCTGCTGACGGAAATGTTGCTGAACGGTGTGGACGTTCTACTGGAACAGGGAGAGAATGCAGAGAAATGGAGGTACCTTGCCACCGTGCAAGTAAAGACTCAAATGGCAATGCTGAGAATGCGAGGATAGATGGGTTGTCTGCTCCATTTCCAAAATTTTTGGACTTGATGAATGGAAGTAATGCTTATTCAGACAAACTCCAACTGTGTAGCCCAGTTCCTTCATCCCGTCACGGGGAGGTGCATGTAGCTCTTCCAAGTAAGGAAAGAGGTCATGAAAATGTGGAGCTTCACTCTGCCAAAGGTCAAGTAATTCAGGATTCCTGTGGAAGCAAAATGTGCCAGATTACTGATAGTTACAACCATAAACCCCAATCTAACAACCAGAGTTATGTAGGACAGTCTTCTGGACAGAATTGGGGATCATCAACCAGTTGTAGAAGTTCAATTAACTTGGACACTGGTTTTGCTTCAGGTACCAATTCAAAAAATTTATTTGAGCAGAAAGGTAACGTGAATCTTCCAGATCGACCAAGTCCTACTTCAAATACAAGCTATGACGATATTGAAGCTCAGGCTGCTGAAAAGCTGCTTTCTTTGAGTTCAGGTGTTCCTCTTCGTGCTTCAGATATACATGATTGGTCCACCTCTACTCTGAAGTCCTATGGTGAAGCTAAAGCTGGACGGGTAGCTGAAAACAAAGCATCTGCTCCTTCTAAGCTCTCTGTGCAGGATTCAGGCCCTAGCTGGAGCAGTGGTTCTAGTCTAGCTGATGAACGTGATGGAAATACTCCAACTGCAGAACCATCTGCTGAAGAATGGGATTCCGGTCTTGTTTCCGTTTCTTCGCTGAAGCCAGCTGAAGCAGTGAGTGATCATGTTGCCACGCCCACTCCTGTCGCAGATCAACTTAATTATACCTCCCCATCTCTCCAGGTGTCAAACTTATCCAATTGGCAGGCAGCTGTTAATGAGCCTATTGAGTTCAGCACTTTGGCTGAAGAGTCGGTGTCAGATCTTTTGGCTGAAGTTGATGCAATGGAATCTCAAACTCAAAGTGGTATGGGTTCGCCTACTTCAGCAATGAGGTTTAGTGAGCAGATGATACCAGGTTACAAAAACTTTATTCTAGCTCTCTTTGAGGACCTGAGTCCTACGCCTGATCCTGCAAAAAGTGATGGCTTGAGCTCAAATGGAGATATAAAGTTGCCTTGTCAATCACCTGTGACAGATGAGCTAGTTGGGGCATCTCAAGCTGATGCCTTTGACCCTTTAAAGAGGTCTGATGGGAATTCATCTAATGAGCAGCGAAACAGAAACTAAGTAGGCTAATATGTCAATCACCTGTGACAGCCGAGCTAGTTGGGGCCTCTTAAGCTGATGCTTTTGACCCTTTAGAAGAGGTCGGTCAACAAGCTGTGAGGGAGAAACTAAGTCAGCTGATGTTTACTTTACCCAAGAGGAAGCTGGGTCCAATAGGCTGCACCTTGTATGAGTCAAAAACACTAAATTTCTCAGCATTAGTAGGAGTATAGAATTGCAAGCTATGAGCACAGACCGTGGGACAGTTCAGGGATACATGATTTGGGGCTGATCAGTTCGGGTTGGTTGGGGTACCAGCATGGAGGCTGCACAAAAAGTTCATAATGAATAGTTGTACTTTGCCGGGAATCAAGTGTGGGATAAGCCCAGAGGAGGTATATGGAGGAGTTCCGGTGCCCCAAGAAATTGGGCTGTTCAAGGAGGGGACTCGGGATTTTGTAGGATTGGTTATTGTGGAGCAGGCAGCCGCTGACTGGTAGTGGAGATACTCTTAGCCTACTCTGCGAAGGACAGTGAGTTTGTAAATTTTATGAGTTGCAAGGAGGATGCTTCATTGTAACAGGTTAAATTGTATTTAACTGAAAAATTATCAGATTTAAAAATGGCAAAATGCGATTTTCCCCTTAGAGTCGTTATGTTAACTTCGGAGAAATGAGGTGCAGAAAAATCTGTATACATTGTAATAGGTTAATTCTGACCCAGAAGAGGTATCTCTATATGCGCAAACTGCAGTACTGAACTTGTACCCATGCATTTATATGTACATATTACTTGTATGAGTTTGCGGGTACCAAGAGTGAATAAAGGAGGGTGGAGGTTGTGGTAGGTTTGACAATCCGTGTAAAACTAATCAAATTATGATGAATTTTCACTATATGGAACTAGAATTCGAATGTGTTCACCTAGGCACTTGATACATTGGACCTTAGGGCTGTGCATAATTTGGTAAATATCGAATTACCGTATCGAAATCGAAAATTTTGGTATTTGATATTCGATATTTTAGTATTCGGTATGTTATTTGGTTTAAGTTTTAAAAAATATTGTTATTAGGTATGGTATTTGGTATTTTATAATGAAATACTGATACCGTATCGAAATACATATTATATTACATAATACACGTATTATTATTTATAACATAAATATAAAAATCTAAAATTTTACTTTCCGTTATTCTCTAAGTTCATCAATTAACTCTAAGCAAGTAACAAGACATTTCTAATGATAAAATTTATTCTTTTATGAACAATTTTCTCTCTCTGGGTTGATATTTGCTAGTTTTGGACAAAACTTTTGTCAACAAATATTTTTAGTTTTGTACTTTTGAGTACTTTAATTTAGAATATTACAGTCTATGACTCTATGGACAAGTTAGTATTCAAACCGAATAAACCGAAGTTACCAAACCGAATAAATCGAAACCGAAAGGAGAAAAACCGAACCATACAGAATTTAATTAGGTACGGTGTTGGTGTTGCATTTTAAGAAACCGAATACCGAAAATATCGAACCGAAATGCCTAAATATCGTACCGTACCGACTGACGAACACCCCTATTGGACCTAGTGTGATGAAAAATGGCCAAGGGGTTCCATTGGGAATAAGGGTGGCAAACGGTCGGGTCAAAGCCGATATGGCCGGGTCAAAAACGGGTAATGCAAAAATGAATAAATTATTCGACTCGATTCATATTTAATACAGATAAAAAAATGGGTTAACTCGCAACTAATATGGACATCTATATTATCCATGACTTCTTGAATATGATCACTAAATTCCTAGTCTCCCAAACTTGAGGAACCCTAATTTGAGGCTTTACAAATATAAAGTTAAATTCATTGGTTATCCATTTTTTAAATGGATAATATGGTTGTTATCCATATTTGATCCGTTTTTAAAAAGTTAATTATCCAATCCATTTTTAATGGATAATACGGGTGGATAACTGCTCTTTTAGCTATTTTGCCACCACTAATTAGGAATATGTGCAAGAAAGGTTACTAAATTGAGATACTAATATATTATGAGATAATTATCAATCAAATTAAAATTTTAAGCACGCTTTCAATATTTTTTCTTTGTCATTAATTTAAAAATATTATATAAGTCAAATTAACATCAACTTTCATATTCAATCATACTAATTACTATTACTATAATAATAATAATAATTACTATATATATATATATATAGAAGTGGCAGTTTGAGTGTACCAACACTACATCACAAAATGGTAACAAAAGCAATATGAAGTGTACACTAAATTTGAATCCTCTTTAGACCTATTTCACTGGCTATTCAACACGTGTATGTGTTGCTTCTTTCATCAAACCTCATGTAAGCCACTTAATATCCACGTAAAGCACATCATTTGGGTTTTAGTAGTCTTCAAAAGTGGAATAAAAACAATTTCTCTATCAATTTCTTTTGCTTTCAGCCTCATCTCTGTAAGTTTCTCAATTCTCACTTCTATTTCTTCTTCCTTCTTTTAGTGTCTAATCTACATCTATGAGTTTTGCTTTTCTTTTTTATGTTCAGATATCTTTTATGAATTTTGTCTTCTGATTTTACATTTTTGTATGTTTCTGGATTTCCTTAAAGGGTTGGCTATATTTTGTTCAATATTAGTTTTTCTGTTCTTTTTAATAATTTCTTGCTATATTTTTACATGCATGTCCTGGATTATATTTGATTTTTATATGCATGTTTGGAAATAAATACCTAGGTACAGAGACAGATTCATGATTTGATGGTTGGGTGCTACTGTATTTAATGTAAACTTATCACTAGTGGAGGAGGAGGTTAAATAGGGTGTACATTTGGTCGGTTCGCTCCGTTTAATCCGGTTCGGTTCAACCCATTTTAAATTAGTTCGGTTCGCTTTATAAGATTCTTGGTGCATAAATAAATACGTGATAATCAAATAAAAAATATTGAGTCATATATTTGAAATCAAGGAAAAAATAACAGTAGATGGATAAAAATAATAATTAAAATTATATTCAAATAAAATTTTTGAGATGTAAAAAAAACAAACATAAGCAAAATCAAATTTTATAATTTAAATAAATAATAAAAAATGGGGTTGTATAAAGAGAGAAAATACAAAGATGAAGAAAATACGAAAAAGAGAATGGAAAAGGGAACAAGTAGAGTAAAAGTAATATTGAATTGCATCGAGAAAAAATATTCGGTCATTTATTTGAAATCAAGGAAAAAATAACATTAAATGGATTACAATAATAATTAAGTCATATTAAAATAAAATTTAGAGATGTAGAAAATGAAAACAAAAGCAAATTTAATTTTATAAGTTAAACAAAATAAGAAAATGAGGTTGTATAAAGAGAGAAAATACAAAGATGAAGAAATTAAGAAAAAGAGAATAAAATAAAATGGAGAAAAGGAACAAGTGGAGGAAAAGTTAAATATAATTGCATTGAGAAAAGCTAGTTTCAAACTTGGGCCTTGCATCTGGTAAGTCAGTACTCAGACCATGGCACATACAGTCTAATTACAATTTGGGGTGCCAAATTCTTTTTATGTACGTTTCCTGCGTGAAATACTAGTGCATACATGTAATTCTATCCGAGCGACCGGGTGACATACCACCCTCTTTCCCCTACATAGATCCGCACCTGGGTGGACCGTATAAAGTTGTTAAAACTTTAACTTTTGAAGTGGAAATTAGATATGTGTGGAAGAGTTTAAGCTTGTCGGCAAAGTATTAAATGGCATCGCCATACACGACTCCCCGAATTTGTTGCTCCTGTAAAGTGTCATATAGATATGGTTAATTTATAATCATAGAAAGTTAAATATATGCTACTACTATAGATGTAATTACCTCTTCATCCTCTAAAATCAGATTTTAAAATCTAACTTTTTTCTCGGGACTCTGTTGTTCTCTTATGTTCACAATTTGGATCTTACATGTCCAATCTGGTGTGTCAGTTGTTATTTGATTGATGTTGTCTCTTAGTGCCATGAAATTATGTTAACAAAAATAAAATACTTTAGAAAAACAGGTTGATTGCAAAATCAGGAGCAATGACTAACATGCATGCAAAAAATTAATCAACAACTCACCAAAAAAGACTAATAATGAATTGCAGATAGAGCAAGCACAATGACAAACAAAAGATAGCACATATAATCTGCTTGGGGTCGATGTAATCTTTTATTGTAATTTTTTTAAATATTACTTATTTAGAATCTTCAGTCTGCCCCTGAAATCGTATTTGCATTGCTGCTTTATTCTTCAGTTTAGTTCAGTATTTTTGGGTAAATATTTTCTAGAAGAGTGTTTTTATATAATCTGATTTATGCATATTTGGTTTTTCCTCTTTCTTCATATTTTAATCGTGGGAACTACCCCAAAAGCAGAATAACCAGGAAAAACTCACCAAAATAAATAGAAAATACTTAATTTGGTTCTCATTTTAATATTTTTGAAATCATATTTTCTTCAATTAAATGGTAAAAGATGGAATTTACAGAGTAAATAATAATATTTTTTTAACAATTTCAATACAGGACAATCCATAATCACCCCAAAACCCAGTGTCACAAGTGCATGAGCCTCAACTAGGAATGTAAAATAAAATACATCATCTGTCCGGAATACAAATTCGGATAGTAGAAATATAAATACTCTGAAGGAGACTCTACTGGCTGCGGACTCGTAACGTGGAATGCAGCTCATCTAAGTCCCCGCAATAACTGCGCCTCTGCGCCCACAAGGCCACTAGACATATATGCACCTACATAAAAATGTGCAGCAAGTGTAGTATGAGTACATAAATCAACGCGTACCCAGTAAGTATCCCGCCTAATCTCGAAGAAGTAGTGACGAGGGGTCGACTTCGACACTTACTATGGGCTATAAATAAAATATTAATGATATAATTAGGCGTGGATTACGTAGAACGGCTGTAAGCTCAATATCATGAAATAAGTAAACAATTCTTTTGTTCATAAGAAATTTCCAAATTTATTTTCGTCATTTAACATTTTTGGACCTCGGGCCAACGAAAGCAATAACAATTATTATCACTTCCAAAGATATATCATGCGCAAATCATGCCGAGGTCGTACGGCCCGCTCCAACATAAATATTTAGCCTGTGCACTGCCGAGGGTCGAACGACGCGAACCATAAATGTATCTATTTAACCTGCCGAGGCGTTCGGCCCGCTACACAAAAGAGAAAATACAATTTAAAACAACAAAATTCAAGATTTATTAAGGCAACTATTCAAGAAATATAAATTCTCATTTACGGTCAAGAAGAATGGAGTTTAACCTTTTATAATTCCTTTACCAAGTTTCGATATGATTTAAGCAATTTAAATTAACAAGTAGGATGCAAGCATCACAATTATAATATGATCTGGGTCCTAGACTACCCAGACATAAGTATATTAGTAGCTACGCACGGACTCTCGTCACCTCGTGCATACGTAGACCCCACAAATAGAAGCACATATTGAATTATTTCACCTATGGGGTTAATTTTCTCTTACAAGGTTAGAAAAGAGACTTACCTCGCTCCGAAGTCCCATAACCGGCTCCAAAGACTTTTCAACAACTCAAACCTACGCACATCGCTCCAAAACTAGTCAATAAATGTGCAAATCAATAAATGTATACTCTAATACTCATTATAATTCAATTCACAACAATTTTCAACTCCACTCGAAAAGTCGATAAAAATCACCCTCGGGCCCACGTGCCCGGATTCCGAAAATATTTGAAGACAAACTTTACCCATAACCCCACGAACTCAAATATATAATTTATTTCCAATTCCATGCCCAAATTCATGTTCAAAATCCAAGAATACCAATTTCTAAGTTTTTCTTCAAAATCCCAAATTTCTACTAACTTTTCATGCTTGAATGCATATAAAAACCATGTATTTATCTTACAATGGATGGGAATAACTTACCTTGGCATAAATGATGAAAAAGCCCCATTTGAAGCTCTCCAAAAATCGCCCAATCAAGAGAGAATAGAAGAAAATGGGTCAAATCCCCGTTCTTAAAGAAATACACTGTCTAGCAATCTCTCGCACCTACGGTCACTTGACCGTTTCTGCGGTTCTCCTTCAGGCCCCTCAACTCCGCTTCTGCGGCTCCACGTGCGCAAGTGCGGTCCCACTTCTGCGGCACTCGACCGCATCTGCAGTCCTAGCCTTCCCCAGCTAGAACCGCTCCTGCGACCCCCAGGGTCGCTTCTGCGGCTCCGCACCTGCGGCCATAACCTCGCAGGTGCGGTTACACCAGAAGACAGCAGCCTCAACACATCTTCCAAGTCTAAATTCGATCCGTTAACCATCCGGAATCCACCCGAGGCCCTCGGGACCTCAACCAAATATACCAACACGTCCCAAAACACATTACGAACTTAGTCGAGCCTTTAAATCACATCAACCAACACTAAAAATAAGAATCACCCTCCAATTCAAACTTAATGAACTTTGAAACTTCAAACCTCTACAATCGATGCCGAAACCTATCAAATCACGTCCGATTGACCTCAAATTTTGCACACAAGTCATGATCGACATTATGGACCTACTCCAACTTTCGGAATCGGAGTCCGACCACGATATCCAAAAAGTCCACTCCCGGTCAAATGTATCAAAACTTTCGAATTTCTAACTTTCGCCAAATGACCCCAAAATGACCTACGGACCTCCAAATCCACTTCCGGACGCGCTCCTAAGACCAGAATTATCATACGAAGCTATTCCTAGACTCGGAATCCCAATCGGATATCGATAACATTGAAATTTACTTCAACCCAAATTTATGAAATCCTTCCAAAATGCCAACTTTCCACAATAGGCGCCGAAACGCTCCCGGTTCATCCGAAACAAGATCAGGACATACGCCCAAGTCCAAAATCATCATATGAACCTGTTGGAACCTTCAAATTTCGATTCCGAAGTCGTTTACTTAAAAATCACACTTTAGTCAATTCCTCCAACTTAAAGCTTCCGAAATTAGAATTTTCTTTCCAAATCAACTCCGAACTTCCCGAAATTCAATTCCAACCACGCGCACAAGTCATAATACCTGAACCTGAAGTGAACCTACTTAAGGCTTCAAACCGCCGAACGACGCGCTGAAGCTCAAAACGACCGGTTGGGTCATTACAATATCACTTCTTTTCAACACTTGCTCATATGACTCCACATACTGCTACAGAAGTTTGTTATTCTCTCTTACCAACTATTATCTTTGATGAAACAGTTAGGCGTCTAAAAATAAATATATACTACTTATTATATTTTTTTGCTTTGAAAAAAATATTTTGATTTTTTCTCCAAACAGATATACTAGGAGACGTCGTTCGTTGTGGCTGTCCAAAATATATAAGGTCGAGTTTCAAATAGGTGTCGGGAGATTGTTGTTATAGACAATCAACCAATACAATATTTTTACATTATATATACACTAATTTTTCTTTTTAACACGTACATTTATCCTTATAATAGACATTCAATAATTTAGTAATACATTATCTACACTGTCAGGAAAAAGCGCAATTTCTGCTCAATTTATGCAAGGATTTTGCAGACGTTGAAGGAACCGAGCTTTCAGCAAAAATCGAAAAAAATGAAGGATCTCCAGTAATTCTTGAAAGAAGTATCATAATATCTCCTTATTAGGGTATCAGTGTTCTCAATGTTTTCCCCTTATATATTTTTTTAAATAGAACCTTACACAAAGATTGTAGCATAGCATATGCATGCTTACACTTAGGCTAGGTTCAACTCAAAAATACAAATTGATTTTACTTGTCCCTAGGAATTAAAGTTGATCAATTGGTATAATAGTTTTTTGTATTATTTGCTAACTTTTATTTGCCTTTGTACAACACAGTGAATACTTTATTTGTTGTGGCGATAGGGAAAAATAACAAAGATATGCTTTCAAGTTATGCATCAGGCAGCGTCTCAGAGTCATCGGCCTCTCTCACAGTACTTCTTGTTCAGCAGCAAGTAGTCCCCATCATAGAAATTCTGGCATAAACTGCTGTAAGTCTGGTATTATATCCAGATGTGCGTAAGTTTTTACTAATATAACAGAGTAACCAACATGTGCTTTCCTTTTTTTCCATGACAGATTGTGATTTTTCACGTTGAGGCAGAAATATAAATATCAGATGACATGCAGAAGTTTTGTGTGTTTGAATGTTCAATCTGCAAACAGAAATAGAACAAAGGAAATATGGGCATTTGATTGCACCAATTGTGAACGCGTGACACTATTAATTCCTTAGTAGTATGTTTTCCAAACTTAATAGTTCCTTTTACTGAAATATATCATTTAAGTCAAATATTAAATTCTCTTTGCTTGTAGATGCACCTTCCAAATTGATCTTACTGATGGTAATGGCTCGACAACTGCTGTGATTTCTGGTAATTTAGCTGAAAAATGCCCTCCATGACAGCAGAAGACATATTTGACACAACATGCGTTAAATTATATATATCAATTATTTATTTGTATAGGGCTACTTTACATATATATTTACTATGATGTTTGAGATGAAGTTATGTGCACCACGAATCATTTCTAGTGTTATCTATATATTCTTATTAGCTTCATTTTACCGAGTACTTTAGATCTAAGCATTGACTTCTTCTGCTTCCAGAAACAGCTCCTGTCCATTAAGCATATCCAAGGCATGTTTTCAGACAAAATCTTTCGAGTTCAATTGAGAAAATAATCCTAGAAAAGTTATTACTGCATGCATGCAACTCTATCCATTTTGTCCTATATTGAAGAGGAACATATTTTTCAACCGATTATTGGTGAGAGGAACAAAAATGAAAATCAAACCTCTAAGGTTGATTGAGGTAGAACTGAAAACAACAGTTGTGATATCTGACTATTCTCATGCAGGGCTGAAAAAAGAACCACTCACACCATAAAAAAAGAATATAAAAGGCATCTCTTTTTTATTATCTGAACTTGAGATTTGGTTTTTTTCCCTGACTTCTGAATTTCTATGATTCAAATATAATGTAGCTTACATTTTCTTATTTCATTCTACTTCTGACTGCATTTACGTTGTCGGACTGTAGGATGCAGCTACCTTATTTTGGAATTTTGGGTTACTGAAAAAGAATACTTTTTGGCGTTCTCAAATGAATGGTACAGTTTCACTGGGTAGTTAAGACAATCTGTAACTTTCTGTTAAACTACTTGTAACAACTTGGCTTTAACCATATAAGATTAATTGATCTTACTAGATATTTACATTTACTTACATTTGGAGGTTCATCTTACTATGATTTTTGAGAATTATAAAATGTAAATATATCAAAGGTATTGATAATGTGCTTTATATTTTCCATTTTCGGTCACATGTGAATCCCAATATTGATTTGCGTAAGTAGGGTGACAATAAAGATAAGAGCGCACATTTATTGTTAGTACAAAACTCATATTCATCGCTTCATATTCTGGAATTTGGTAAAAGAACTACTGCAACATGTTTCTAAGGTCACACAGGTTGTTCCATGCTGTCTTTAAAAGGAAGAAAGAGGAAATCAATAAAAGGTTAAATAAACTGTCATTCTTATGCGCTTTTATTAGCCTGATAATTCAAGCATTTAGGAACTCTTTAAAACGTTTAATCCTCTTCTATAATTTTCTGCAGAAATATTTTAACAAAGAGAATTCTATATGTTCTTATGTAGTTCTGTTTTTTTATGTGAATTTGAATATTATTAGTTTTTAAAATTTAATTATTCTTAATAATTAAATAATTAATATTGCATATGGATTGTAGATATAGATGAAAGCGAAGATGTTAAGACAACATTGTTACAAGCGGATTCAAATGTGTTTGATGAATATGATGTATTGGATATCCCATAAGCGTCATGGACATTCTCTTGAATATTTTGTTTTGAGTTTTGACTTTTAGTAAATGAAATATAGTCTTGTCTTTTACTTTTTTAATGTTTATTGTGATATATTGGAACAATATAAAAAGTTATTAAGTTTTGCGAAATTTTTCGAATAAGATATTTTTTAACTTTTAAATATTTATCACTTTTTAGGTTAGAATTTAAAGAAAAAATATAAAATTATATTTTAAAAAATAATAGATCGGCCCGTGGAAGCCCGCGGCTCACATAGGGCTGGGGTGGGTTGACCATTATAAGGCCCATCAAAATAGTGGGCTAGCTCAGCCCAGCCCGTCAATTGCTAAAGCCCACATGGGTTGGGTTGGGCTAACCCGACCCGACCTATATTGACAGCTCTAGCTGCAATTAAGGGTGTTCGTCGGTCGGTACGATATGTTATTTAGATATTTCGGTTCGGTATTTTCGGTATTCGGTTTTTTAAAATGATATACTAATACCGTACCTAATTAAATTCGGTATGGTTCGGTTTCTCCTTTCGATTTCGATTTATTCGGTTCGGTAACTTCGGTTTATTCGGTTTGAATACTAACTAGTGCGTAGAGTCATAAATTGTAATATTTTTAATTAAAGTACTTAAAAATACAAAACTAAAAACGTTTGTTGACAAAAGTTTTATCCAAAACCAGCAAATATCAACCAGAGAGAAAACTATACATAAAGGAATAAATTTGTTCATTAGAAATATCTTGTTACTTGCTTAGAGTTAATTGATAAACTAAGAGAATAAAGGAAAATAAAATTTTAGATTTTTTATATTTATATTATAATTAATAATATGTGTATTGTGAAATATAATATATATTTCGATATGGTATCGGTATTTCAATATTTCATTTTAAAATACCAAATACCATACCTAATACCAATTTTTTTTTTAAAATTAAACCAAATACCATACAGAATATTAAAATATTGAATAACAAATACCAAAATTTTCGTTTCGGTACGGTAATTCGGTATTACCAAATTATGCACATCCCTAGCTACAATAGATACTGAAAATAAAGCAAAGTAGTAGACACTGCACTTCAAAAACTATAAGGGATCGTTTGGTAAGGTGTATAAGAGCAGTACTGAATATGGTGCATGATTAATTATGCTGGAATTATTTCTTATGGACTATTTGATTTGATGTATTAAAAATAACATGACAAATACCTCTATCTACGTCTGAGAAACAATGGAAAGGATTTGAAAAAAAGGTTTTGAAAGGGTAATTCTATCTTTATATATGCTTATTCATGTATTAAAATCATGTTATTGCTAATGTCATGATTTGTTATGTATAAGAATATTACTGGGCATGGTGTCTAACTAATTTAAGTAGTAGTTATACATAGATTTAAAAACACTACCAAATAAGGAATTAAATAATAGCAAAGCTAGTATATGTATTATTTTCCTAATACATCCTACCAAACGACTCTACTAAATAATAAAATAGACCAAAAATAACAGAAACTGTACCTTCAAATGTGAACTCTAATTAAATTTTTCGTTAAATCTGATAAGATAGAGTTAGTGGGCGTTTGGACAAAAAAATCGTGAAATTCCAGAAAAAATTAAAAAAAGAAAACATTTCAACTGAAAATAATATTTGAAAATTAGAGTTGTGTTTGTACATGAATATAACTAGGAGCTGTATTTGAATTTTTGTGAGTGATTTAAAATAAAAAATTTGAAAATAGTTTTTTGGAGATTTTTAAATTTCAAAAAATTTCGAAATTCAACTTCAAATGTAATTTGAAGTTTTCATGGACAAACACTGATTCCGAAAAAAATAATTAGACAAAAAGTAAATTTTTTTTTATGGCGAAACGAGCCCTTAGACCAACTCCAACCCTTACCTTCGTTTTCTCCTCCAAAATGCAGTTAACTCCAAAATGCAGTAAAGATATTCCAACCATTACTCCATTTTTTACTCCCAAAAAGAATATTCCATTTTATATCCTTCTCTCTCTTTAATATTATATTATTATCTTTATTTAAATTTTATTTTCTTATTTCTATTAAAAAAAATCTATCTTTTTTTCATATTCATCACGTATAATTTTAATATAAAATTATTTTATACTATAAATTTTTAAATAATATAATTTGTAAGCAAATATTATAGATTATATATATTAAAGGATAATTCAAATAAAAGTGAAATCATTGAGATACAAGATAATTCAATACATATTACATTATGGCAAAATTCATATTAAATATTACATAAATATTCAACTACCACCTCTAGTATGCTCCCATAAATGATTTATTAATGCATTACGAAGTGCAAAATGAGCATCTTTGTCCTTAATTTTTTTGTGTCGAGCGAAAAATTGCTCAAATCGATGATTTTTATCTACTACCATTTCTACCGTTGGAGGTGGACATTCCCAATCATCTTGAATTGGTGCATTAAGATCACGTTCATCCTCTTTTATAATTTTACATAAAAGTAATAAATCCACGAAAATTAATTTATCAAAATTATACGCCAAAGTTAAGATGTAAAATTAATATTATAAAGATATTATATAAACATAATTAGGTATATATAAGAGATAAATTCAAAGAGTTAAATAATAAAAATAATAATAAAATAATCATGAATAACACTATTTATCCCTATTTTGGAGGCAAAAATAGGGAGCATTGAAACTCTATTATGGCAAAAATTGCCCCTAGGGGGAGAAATGGGGAGGGTTGGAGATGCTCTTGGTTGAATATTTGATGGAAAATTTAAAAGACCGTTCACCAAAAGTACCCTTTTTGTTTCTCGTTCTAATCCTGCTAGAAATATATAGTCACTAGTAACGTACGTCGTTTACTTTGGCACCTGGCCATTTCGACGGTTCCAAATTCAACAATATACAATATGGCCGCCTAAACTAATGAAAGAAAATTGACAAATTAGGAAACAAAACAGTGAAACTTCAAATTGATCAAATCATCTTCGATCAAATTCAAAAAACTCCACAATTCACTCGAGCTTTGTTCAAAATCATGTCGCCTTCGATGTTGACGCCAACGCACAAGTATGCGGCCGGAGCCTTATTCGGGCTGGGCCTTCACCAGGCCCAGATCCACCAAACTTGTCCATTGGGCTTTCCGTCCGACGATTCCTTATCGGAGGAACGTAGTAGCAATGGCAGCAGTAGCGATTCCGTCTCCGACGACCCTCACCTTTGGGTCCACGAATCCTCCGCTCTCCTTCGGCCCATCTTCAAGTTACTGATTCCTTCTGCTTGCTAATTTCTTTTTAATCATTTCATTTCAATGTTTATTTGCCGGACAATAAATATGAAAAATTGATATGGATTTAAGTTAGAGTTTAAATTTTATGCAATAATGGCGTAAAATTTATTTACACAATCAGGTAACTTAATAGGTATTTGAAGGTAACTCTATTTAATAGCACTTATTGATAACCTAGAGTAAATGATAAGTAACTTGATGTATCAAGTTAAATTATTTTTACACTATCAGTGCAATTTAACATGTTATAATAGTTACTTACCATTTATTCTAGGTTACTGTGCAATGCTATTATTAAATAGAGTTATCTTCAATGACTTGATCCATTGATATTATATAACGGTTTTTGACTGGATAGAGAATTTAAGGGTTAATTGTGACTAATGTATAATTTTACCGGTGGAAGAAATATTGAGAAATTAGTTCCATAAAGAAAATAATATATAAAAAGGTAGCTTGGAGCACTAAGCTTCCGCTATGCGCAGGTCCGGGAAGGGCTCGATCATATTGGATCTAATGTACGCAGTCTTACCTTGCATTTTTAGAAGAGACTGTTTGCTTGATTTTTTGACCACCTGGCTACATGGCGGCAAATTTTATTGTTGCGCCAACGCTCCTCTTCAAAGTTTAAAATTTGAATAGCAGAATTATATTTAGTTTTTGAATGGTGTAAAAAATTTGGGGCGTCTTAAAAAGGAAAAAGTATCATATAAAATTGGGGCAAAAGGAGTATTTACTACTGACTAACCAATGAAAGCATACCATACTTTGAATATGGAGCGTTTGCTATATTCTTGGGGTCAATTTCTGCCACCTGCTCTTTTTTCGAAAATTTTAAGCCAGCAATCGACCACTAATACTAGTGCACAATGTCTTATTTGTAAATTACTAATTTGGGCTGCGTGTTGAATTTATTGTGAATAGATTTCTAGAGATTGACGAAAAGGCATGGTCAGGACTAGAGGAAACTGCTGCGTCTACACCACCAAAGCATCATGTTGGAGCGGTTAGTTTTCTTGTCTCTTCAAGTTGTAGAAGAGTACTACAGTTATGTTCATGTGCAGGACAAGTTTCTACATTTATTAGAAAATGACATTAAATTAAGGTCTGCTGTAGTTTTTAGAGAGAGATCTGTTAATTACCACTGTTGCTTATTCAAATGGAAAGGGAACCACATTGCTTTTTTATATCAGCAGCTGATACTAATTAGGTAGTTAAAGCTATTATCTTTATTGTTACTTTCTTGACGACATGATTACTGATATTACATCAGTTTCTAAGGTTACTGTCTGAAGAAAGTAGTGATGATTCTTCAGAAGCAGCAGACATGGAACTTGCTTTAGCAAATGGGGTAGATGCTATGGCGTCAAGCATGGAGAGAACTTCTGATAATGAGTCTGAGAAGGAGAAGAGGCGTGAATATAAGCATGAATGTCTGGAGAAGTTATCGATTGCTGATGTGAAGTCCACATCTGACGTGGAAAAAACGAATGTTGAAAATTACCAAGAGAAAAGCCAGAAACCATCTAGCATTGCTGGTGCTCATTTGGAGGCTGTTAGTGGCTCTGATGAAAAACCTGTCGAAGAGGTATCAATGCTTGGGTACTCTAGGAAAGTGACCATTCTCTATGAGCTTCTTTCAGCTTGTCTCGCACAAGTACCTGAAGATGGTAAGAAATCTACTCGAAGAAGGAACGGTTATGATGCTCGACATCGTGTGGCTTTACGGTTGCTAACGACTTGGCTTAATGTCAAATGGATCAAAATGGTACATTCATTTAAATGATGCATAAATTTCCATTATGTGCTTCATTTCTTTCTATGCTATCTCTTCTAAAGTGACTGATATATTAATTGCATATCCTATTAGGAACATGCTAGATTTATAGCAGAGAGAATCTTTCTAGACTTTTTGTGTATCACTCTGCAATAATGAAGTTGTTTGAATGCCTGCTCTCCTGAGGAAGAGATGTGGAGAGCATTCCATTAGCTGCCCAAATGTGGAGAACTCTAAGCAGTAATATGAGCTTGAGAAATTAAAATCATCATTGTACTTTAAATTAAAAATCATCATCAAATTATACTCCTTAATTATTTATTTCTGATTATATCAAATAAAGAACAAATTTTAGAGGAAAGTTAAAATGTGAATGCTACATCTTAGAATAAGTGAATGAATAAATCTTGCATTCCTTTTGTAAACAAAAGAAAATCCTTTTAGACACTTTCTTATATTTTTAATATTAGTATTACAAACTTTATAACAAGAAATTAGAGATAACAGGTAAGAGATGGATAATGATCAAGTTATTACAATAAAGGGCACATTTTTTTAATTTTTATGTGCTCTAATGCATGTATTGCTGCATGATTAAAGCATGTATTTTTAATACGAATCCAGAAGTTCTTATTTCATTATGCCATAGAATTCTTGAGGATCTTCTACTACCTTGATATGGCTATAAAAATAATTCCAAAATGGTGATGAGGTCCTTTTTTTAGCAAAGATACTACAGACATAACATTTTATGTAAGCGCGATAATTTGATGGGGGGAATATGTGCATGGCTGGTTATATGTTTTTGTTTTCCTTTAAAAGGACGAGAGTCTGAATCTTATTGTGCTTTTGGTTCTTTACTTTGATGTCAACAATTTTTTTGAAGAGAATATAGATGCATTAGTGTAAAATACTTTCTTCTGATTTTAACAGGTAGTTCTTTTTCATTAAAATTAGGGTAACACCTATCTCACATGAGAGAACACGTTGAAGTGGTGTAGAATTTACGTTTGTCCCAAGTTGCTATTTATTTTAGGCATGAACTTCCATATACTTAACAGATATCAAAAGAATTTATGTGCTGCAGGAAGCCATTGAGACCATGGTTGCTTGTTCAGCGATGGCTTTGCTGAAAGAGGAAGAATCGAAGGAGGAAAGCCAATCTCCTGATAGTTCATGGGCTAAGTGGAAACGAGGAGGTATTATAGGTGCTGCTGCATTGACTGGTGGAACTTTAATGGCAATTACTGGTGGTATGACATCGCAGTTTCACTTAAATTTTAGCAGCTCCAGTTATAGTCTAACGAACCTCCAAGGAAACAGAATTCTCTGATCTTTCAGTTTGTTTGATTCATTTAGAGGTTCTACTATGTTCAATGAACAACTGTCTTAGAGAACAAAATTTGTTTTATTATCAATCAGGTTTGGCTGCTCCAGCAATAGCTGCTGGCTTTGGTGCTTTAGCCCCTACCTTGGGGACTCTTATTCCTGTGATTGGAGCAAGTGGGTTCGCTGCTGTTGCTACTGCTGCAGGAAGTGTTGCAGGATCTGTTGCAGTTGCGGCATCATTTGGAGGTTAACACATGTTTTGTAGGATATGTGTGTGTGTGTGGGTGTATAAGTTTTTAACATTCTTTGGTTGAATCTCCTTTTTATGGCATGATAATGGAGACAGATAATGCAAGGCTAACCCATAAAATTAAGAGTGGCGTTGGAGTGTGAACATCTTTAAGTGGATTCTACGGTTATTTAATGTTATACTGATACTTTTGATTACCCAGCTGCTGGAGCTGGACTTACAGGAACTAAAATGGCCAGGAGAATTGGAGATGTTGATGAATTTGAGTTCAAGGCTATAGGGGAAAACCACAACCAGGGGGTAAGTCAATGAGCTCTCTTTTTTCATACTTGATATTGTCTTCTTAGCATGTATTGTTCCACTGGGTATGTAGGCGTGCTGTTTTATTGTTTCTTTCTATCCTTTCATCTTTATTCTCATAGTTACCACGAATTATATTCACTTATGGACCATAAGTGCTCCTTGTTATTTGTTCTTACTCTGCATATCATCCTCTCAGCGTTTGGCAGTTCAGATCTTGATCTCGGGTCTTGTTTTTGAGGAGGAAGATTTTATAAGACCTTGGGAAGGTCAATATGATAATTCTGAGAGGTAAAACTTCATTCTTTTTTATTTTTCTCAGTTTATTTTTTTGTTGGTGAAATACTACCAAGTTAGCAATGAACTTTATTTAACATTTCTTACCTGTGTTTATGAGAACAACCCAATCATTTCCCATATCTTTAGTACAAGGAGTATAATGCAACAACAACAACAACATACCCAGTATTATCCCACATCGTGGGGTCTGGGGAGGGTAGTGTGTACGCAGACCTTACCCCTACCTTGTGAGGATAGAGAGGCTGTTTCCAATAGACCCTCGGCTCAAGAACATATAAGCACCACATTAATGAAAATATAGACAAGAAGGGACAGTACCAAAAAGCCATACAAAAGCAGAATAAAAACAACAAGATAGTAATGTGATCAACAATAAAAGAAAACAACGGTTAGTCATAAAAACCTACTACCAACAGAAAGCAAGACTGCGTGTCAATACTACTATTATGAACACTCTAGATTACCTACTCTACTACCCTAATCCTCGACCTCCATACCTTCCTATCAAGGGTCATGTCCTCGGTCAGCTGAAGCTGCGCTATGCCTTGTCTAATCACCTCTCTCCACTTTTTCGTAGGCCTACCTCTACCTCTCCGTAGGCCCTCCAATGTCAACTTCTCACACCTCCTCACTGGAGCGTCTGTGCTCCTCCTCCTCGCATGACCAAACCATCTAAGTCGTGCTTCCCGCATCTTGTCCTCAATAGGGGCCGCACCCATCTTGTCGCGAATAACCTCATTTCTGATTCTATCTAACCTGGTGTGCCCGCACATCCATCTCAACATCCTCATCTCTGCTACCTTCATCTTCTGGACATGAGCAACCTTGACTGGCCAACACTCAGCCCCATACAACATCGTTGGTCTGACCACCACTCTGTAGAACTTACCCTTAAGTTTCGGTGGCACTTTCTTGTCACACAAAACGCCGTAAGTGAGTCTCTATTTCATCCATCCCGCCTAAATACGATGTGTGACATCTTCATCAATCTCCCCATCCCCCTGAATAATAGATCCAAGGTANAGCCTCACCTCCCCTTCCCCTTCTTGAGTCTCACCACTGAACTTACACTCCAAGTACTCTGTCTTGGTCCTGCTCAACTTGAAACCTTTAGATTCCACGGTCTGCCTCCATATCTCTAATTGCGCGTTCACACCGTCTCTCGTCTCGTCAATCAAAACAATATCATCTGCAAATAGCATGCACCACGGCACCTCCCCTTGGATGTGGCGCGTCAGTACGTCTATCACCCGAGCAAACAAAAAAGGGCTGAGTGCCGACCCCTGATGCAACCCCATCATAACAGGAAAATGGTCCGAGTCCCCACCCACCGTCCTCACTCGGGTCTTTACTCCATCATTCATGTCCTTAATCAACCTAACATAGCAAACAGGTACACCTCTAGCTTCCAAACATCTCCATAAAACCTCCCTCGGAACTTTATCGTACGCCTTTTCTAAGTCGATGAACACCATATGCAAGTCCTTTTTTTCTCTCCCTATACTGCTCCATCAACATATTTTACTTGTTCTGAGTTTAATTGTTAAACATGGAAGCATGTCTACATTCTTGTATTGGTACCTTCAGATTATAAGTTTCTCTGAGATTTTGCTGTCATATGTTCTGTAAAATTTCGTATTATTTAATTATGTATATAGGCCATATTGTTTGGGCTTTTCACTGCTTTTAGTCCAAAGGTTAGACTTGTTACTTATTGATTTG
>AWOL01S0028957.1:89136-100975 GCA_000715115.1 Nicotiana otophora | reverse complement strand
CCAAGATACCTACCTCGTTCCTGCCCCCACCCTCCCAGAATACCATAATCTGAAACTACCCACATCCTGTGCCTTATCTCCTGCCCACCTAGTCTCATTTACACAAGCTATATTAATATTTCTTTTTTTCGAGAATCTTCGCTAACTCTACAGATTTCACAGTCAAAGTTCCTATGTTCTAAGACCCCACTCTCAGCATAGTAGCTCCCTTAGCCCTCTTAGCCCCTGCACCCCCTCCCCCGCGCTGACACCCCCAAGGACACGACCTTACCCTACCATCATTCACCAAAGCCACTATAATCTAGGAGTTACTACGAAATATAATCTTCCACTAAAGGTTGCAAAACAAGTGAAAAAATTAAATAAAGGAACTAACGGGAACTATAATCTACAACTAAAGGTCAGAAAAACAGGTGAAGAAATAAAACAAAGGAACTAAAAGAACTATAATCTACAACTAAAGGACAGAAAAATAGGTGAAGAAATACAATACAAGAGCTAAAGGGGATTATAATCTACAACTAAAGGTCACAAAGAAAATGTGCAAAACTAGAAGAGAACTACTAGGGAATATTTTAAATAAAGATTCAAAATAAAGATGTAAACATGTAGATAACAATATAAACAAGTAGGCAAAGCTATCACTAATGCAATTAATTTGACAATGCTATGGCAAATACTAACTAAAGATTTAAGAACAAAATAAGCAGGCAAGGGGATACAATTACGCTAAAATATCAGGACAAGAGAGGAACAATAGAACTTGGATTGCAGCCTTTGAAGTTAACGGAAATCTGGCCGGCGGTGATGGATTGCGATGAGCTGGCGGCGAGAATTGACCGGAATCTGAATCGGAATCTTTGTGGGAGGATTATTATCACCGGTATCGGAAAAATGGAAAGATTCGTTATTCAACAAATTCTCAGAAACCACTGATTCAGAGTGGTTATCAGAAGTGGATTTCGCAGACGGGAACTGCTGATCACTTTGCCGACGAAGAAGTAGTCTCTTTTAAGTCCCAAAAAGAAATCAAATTCTTGAAAACTTCCTCCAAGAAATCAAATTCTTGAAAACTTCCTCCAAGAAATCAAATTCTCGAAAACTTCCCCCAAGAAAAAAGGCCTCAAAACTCAGAAAATTTGTTGCATTACAGTTAAACCAGCAAGTCAAGTCAATGGGCAATGAGAAAAGAATAAATTGTCCTTACATTTCACAATTTTCTCAGGTATATATTGCAGTGGGAATCTAAGAATCTTATTGCTGTAAGCACTGCAATTCAGGACTGGCTGACGTCAAGTAAATAATTTTATACTTTGCTTTCAGGTGATGTAATACGCTGACCATATACAATTGTATTATTAGTGTGTGATATAGACAACATGACTAAATTACAGGAATTGCATTGGAGTTGATGAAGCAAGGCGCTATGATGACTGTACTACACACTCTTTTAACAGCATTGGCTTGGCCTGCAGCTTTACTTACTATTACTGATTTTATAGACAGCACATGGTCAATTGCTGTGGACAGGTTTCTGTTTATCTGCTTATTTTTCATTGCACGTTCTTTTCTGTTGTGGGATGTGGATCAGGGAGGAGGAAGTTTTGGAGTTGTTTTCCTTTCATTTTCTCTGCAATCATAAGGTTCATCTGTAATAAGGGGAGGTGGTAAATTAATTGTAAGGATGAGAAAATCCAAAGAAAGAATCCAAACTGTTTTCCCGTATTTGCATTTTAAGTTTTGTATCACTAGCATTTCTAGTCTCTGAAATTTCCTCCTTTCTTTCCCTTTTCCAATGGTGCTGATTATGCTCCAGAATCCTATTGCTTAAATCATCGAGCAGTTATACTATACCATTTTGTGTCGAAAGCGGAGTATCATATTTCTTTGATTGGAAAAAAAAAGTCTGAATTTGCATTTGCAGATCTGATAAAGCAGGAGTACTCCTGGCAGAAGTGTTGAAAAAAGGATTACAAGGGCACAGGTATACAAGCTTTAAATATAATTTGGAGAAAATTTCAATTGATTGTCCTGAAAGTTTGGGTTTACGTGTTAGACAATTCCATTATTGGTTGTCCATGAATGTTTCAGGCCTGTGACACTTGTAGGATTTTCACTAGGGGCAAGAGTTATTTTTAAATGTCTCCAGATTCTGGCTGAGACTGAAAATAATTGTAAGTGTTCGTTTAATTTATTTTACTTTTTAGATTGATCATCATTTGCTTTCTTAGACAACAACTAATTTGAGCTGAGATGTAGTAATTTGATTTACTGATTGTTGAGTTGCTTCCTGTGATCCTGAAGTACTTTCTAAATTTTGGCAGCTGGACTAGTGGAAAGGGTTGTTCTTCTCGGGGCACCCATTGCAATTAAAGATATGAACTGGGAAGCAGCTAGAAAGGTTTTCATTGTCGTGCTTTTCTTGATTTTAACTACTTCTAATTAATAAATCTTGGGCCTCCCCCTTCCCTCCCATCTTTTTCTTTATATTTTGTTTCCTTACTGGTATAGGGCTTCAACCTCATTTATATGCGAAGCTCTCTGTTCTTGTTTTGCAGGTGGTAGCTGGTAGATTTGTGAATGCTTACTCTACAAATGATTGGATGCTTGGAGTTGCCTTTCGTGCCAGGTATGCATTATCCGCTAGCATAGTACTGATGTTGAAAATGTTAACTGCTGCAGCTGCAACATATTTCACCGGTTTACATGAAACCCCGTATCTGCTTTCATGTGAACTAGTGCAGCTGGAACATATTTTACGGTTTCAGGGATTCCCCTATATCTGCTTTCATGTTTGATGTGTCATTTTTGCTTCTCTTTATTGTGATGACTTCTGTAATTTCTTCTACAGTCTCCTTACTCAAGGCTTGGCTGGTATTCAACCAGTTGAGGTTCCCGGTGTTGAAAATGTAAGTTTTTATGCCCAATTTATGTTTTCTATATTCCAGTTGTCTCCATTTAGTTGAAGTTCAATTTATTTGGTGCCTCATTGCTTTTAACAGGTTGATGTAACTGAATTCATCGAGGGTCATTCGTCGTACCTATGGGCAACCCAAGAGATTTTAGAACTACTTGAGCTGGATACTTATTATCCTGTTTTTGGTGAGCGTGCTGTAAAAACATAGATTTTACAGTTCTTATTTCTTAGTATTTAGCATTCTTGCCACTCTTACTATGAGTGCATAGGTTCAGTATGTGAATAAGACTCTGAAACATGAATCTGTAACTTTGTAAATTTGATGAAAAGCAGGCCAGTTAGATTCTGCTCTATGTCGTTCCCTTTTTCGAAACGTGCTAGTCAGTTTGGATTTATAATCTCTTTAATTTGAGTTGATTGCTAATCTTGTTTGAATAAATTTTGACAAATATTCAGTATACACAAGGTTTTTGTTCTTTCCTCCAACTTGATGTTACTGAATTGGCAGTAATTAAGATCCTATATTTTTGGAAGTAGGACAAGTAGTGAAACAACTAACCTGTAAGGATATGTCTTTCCCCCCTCCCTCCCCAGCACATTAACTACTTTACTTATTAGCTGCTATTATAGTTCAGATCTAATACATTAGTATTTCTAAAGTAAAAGGATAATTGTGATCCCTCAGTATTCATGATATTAGACTAAATAAATCTACCAACAAATAGAATCACAGTTAATGGTCATGTTACAACTAAAATCTATTGAATTTCTTAATATAGGGGTCAACCGAACGAAATTAATAGTTGAATGTACGTAATAAGGAAACCTTCAGAATTAGAGCTACTATTCTCTAGCAGTAGATATAGAAACTAGAAAGAAGACAACCGATAGCTACCATATCTGTATTGGTATATACACATTTGTGAGGAAAAGAATACGAGGAAAATACATTTATGGTCGTTTCTGCACTGTTGTCGCTTCAAGCTCTTTTCTATACTGAATATTGTAGTTTCTGCACTTTCCGAAAATACCTTAAATAGGTATTTGAGCCAAATCGAAAGAGATCTGTTTCAGGCGATCCGCAATGCGGAGATTCTCTATGAGACGAGAAATAGGAGACCTCCTTTTTGGCCTTTGCCTGGGCATGCATTTCATGTTCCCTAACCATCTTGTTTATCTCATCTTCCAATAGACCACCAGAAGTCCAAATGTTTACTGGAGTGCAGCAATTGTTTAATGGATGCAAGGCATTTATTTAGGTCTGTCGAGATGCAGAGTGTTGGCCAGTCAAGAACTCTCATGTCCAGAAGATGAAAGTAGTGGAAATGAGGATGCTGAGATGGATATGCGGACATACCAGGATTGATAAGATTAGAGATGAAGGTATTCGGGACAGGGTAGGAGTAGCCTCGGTGGAGGACAAGATGCGAGAAGCGAGGCTTAGGTGGTTTGGGCATGTGAAGAGGAGAAGCTCAAATGCTCCAGTGAGGAGGTGTGAGAGGCTGGCCTCGGATGGTCTGAAGAGGGGTAAAGGTAGGCCAAAGAAGTACTGGGGAGAGGAAATTTGATAGGACTTGGCGTTGCTTCAGTTCACCGAGGACGTGACCCTTGATAGGAAGGTGTAGAAGCCTACAATTATGGTAGAAGGCTACTGGTTAGTCGAGTGTGTGTCTTCCCCATACTAGTAGTAGTAGTATTCAGCCTTGTATTCGGTTATTGACAGTCTTGATTACTACATGTTCTCTTATTATCTTGTCGTTACTGCTTTTTTTTCTTTCCTTGAGCCGGGGGTCTATCGGAAACAACAATAATTGTTAGAATGGCCTGCCCCCTTTTTTTTTTCCCTGTTCTTTTTTTTCTTTTTAAATGGGATAAATTCGTTGTCCATTCCTATCTGTCTGGAAATAAAGATGCAGTTATATGAAGTTTAGACTTGATTGCCGTTTGGTTTGCCAAGCGTACTTGGAAACGAAACCAACAAAAGGAAAATTAAGGAGTAGAATAAATTTCAGAACACAAGCCCGTCTAGCTCAGTTGGTAGAGCGCAAGGCTCTTAACCTTGTGGTCGTGGGTTCGAGCCCCACGGTGGGCGAGTATTTTCAACAATTTTCTTAATTTGTGGAAAAAATGTAATTTCTTTTTCTTTTTTTCCAGAAAGATGGAATCTTTGACTTTTGTACCCATAATATATGCACCACTATTTTATTTCCATACTAATTTTTTTCTCTCGATTTTCCAAGTAATTTAGGCGCGCAACACTATCTTTACGTGCACTATATCATTTGTTTTTTCATATATACATTACATCCTTTTTTTTTTCTTGCCAAGATACCAGGTTAATCACAATAAGAAAATGTAAGGCAATTTACAAAAATATTTCAAAGATGTAACAAGTCTTTATTTGATTAGAATATCCTTTTCAAACAGAAAAAGAAAGAGGAAAGTAGGAGTGTTACAACCCAAATCTTGAAAAGAACCCCTCTCCCCTCTCTATAAACTCATTCAAGAACCCCAGTTGCATAGCTGCAAAAACACATATCTAGGGTGTTATAGCTGCAAAAACACATATCTAGGGTGTTAAAGACTAGTTTAACTGAACTCATCATTTTCAACATATAATACGAATGGTATGATATGCTAGACCATAAACAATATACAAACCATAACATTTGTGTGGCTTTAACGCTTTTGAAACTTGTGATTTCAAAGATATATACCATGATATATATGTAATTATAAAAGCTAATAAAAAATATAATTAAATTATTTTAAAAAATATTTTTTGAAATGGACTAAAAAGAAATAAGATATAGCATAAACTCTAACAAAGGGAGTACATGCTATGCACAATTGATTGAAACTGCTCGTAATAATATAAATTTAATTTCAATTTGAAATAAGAAGTATAACTTTAAACCCACTGCTGTCCTAAACTCCAACTTACAAACAAAATTATGACAATAGATTAATCATATTGTTTACTTAAAATCCTATGGTCCACTACCGTCACTCTCCATCCAACCAAAAATTAAAGAAAGCCGAAAAAGATGACTAATTTGACAAGCACGCGGGTAATTATTTAACAACTTAGTCAAAGAACATAAGATTTAAATTGGTTAGGTGTGTTGATTCCTCAATAATACTAATTTTAGCGTACATGCGTTGCACGTGTTCATAGCGTCAACCAGTATAAAATGTAGACAAGAGGAACATATTATTGAAAAATAGTAGTGACATTAAACTAAATGTAATACTTGTCTAAATGATGCAAATGAATGTTATTACATTGAACAATAGTTAAATTCAATATTTTCTGATTGATGAATTTAGTTGAGTTAGTTATAAAGTATTTGTAGTTATAAATATCTTACTATATAAGATACAAATATGTTATGTGTTGCATTTTACATGACATCTCTTTATAAAATTATTCTTATATGTCTAGTTTTAACATGGTATAAAATTTATTTTTACAACTTAAGTATTTTTATGTGCTCATTAAAAGTTTATCACATAATAGGTTATAAGTTAAGTGGACATTTTCTTGAGTCAAAAAAAAGAAGAAGCCTATATTCATATGTCTAGTACTTATGGACGCAAGTTAGTCTTTTCAAGTGGAAGCAATGGTTTAAATCTAAATTCCCTTATTGACTCGTTCAAGAGTTCTAGTGAGGACTCCGAAATTTCAAGAGTTTACACTGCTAAGGATAATTTTTCAAACTATGAAAAAAATATTATATTTATTTTACAGTTTCAAATAAATTATTAACTTTTTTTTGGTTAAAGAGAATTGATTTTATTAATAAACTAAATTGTTAAAGTAGATACATCATAGGGGTAACATAGTTACAATTTTATACTAGTATTATTGTAGCTGAATTTATTCTTTAAGTTAATATTGCCATGTTAGTTGAAACTTCTACATATTGATACTTAAATTTAATCAAACTCTTAAAAGTTAAAAGAAAAATCAACGTTGTGTTGATGTATCATGATTTGTAGGTAATAAGGTATTGGTAATACTTGGAGAGAAAAATACTAATTCATATACGTCACAGACTAAGAATAAGAATTTTTTCATAGCCACTTATTTAACTCCAAACGCACTTCTGAAGTTCATATGTTGTGTAAAAGTTGGTCAAATATGAAAATTTTATACAAAATAAAATTTTAGTTGAATTTGTATTCCTAAATCCAAATTATTAGGACATTCTATATAGTTCAAATAAAGAAAAATAAATTAATAAGTAAATTTTAATTAATTTGGAATTTTAAATATTATAAAAATAAATAAATGACTATTTTGTCTAATATAAAATTTATTTTTAAAGAATTAAAAAAAAAAGCGAACTACATTTACTAAGGGGCTTCGTGCTTAGGATATATGTGTTGCATTGATATGAATGGTTTTTCCACGAAAAATATATATAACATACGTCTTATATTAAGATGGAGATTCCTGAACTTCTCGAGCTCAATTTCTACATGAATTAAGGCTTGAATAGGCAAAGAGAATTTGTTGTTTTTGACTAATAGAAAACGTCCTTATTCACAAAGTAATTTTATACATTACATGGGTTGAATACAGAAAGGATTTATAAGAGATAAAAGTTTGATTGATTTTAAAATCATAAATATTAGGACTTTTTATATAATTTACATACGGAAATATTTTAACAATTAAAATTTTAGTTGATTTTGGAGTCCTAAATATTAGAAAAAAAAATCAAATGACTATTTTTTTTAGTATGAACTCTAGTTTTAAAGGGTAAAAAAGGCGAACGACATTTCACTAAGGACATTCGTGCTTTTAATATAGTATAGATAGCAAATGGCGAAGCCACGTACAACCTAAGGGAATTTATTTGCCGAAAAGTTACATTGTGCAATTAGAATAAATAAATTCTTTATATATGTATATAAAGTTTTGAATCATATTAACATAAGGAAAATACAAGTTTAAATCTAAATGTGATGTTTTTAATTTTTTTTAAATTTAATTGTCAAAAATCCTGGTTCCGCCATATATAATGCTTGAAGAGTTGCTATTTTAGAGAACATTGATCCAAGTTTGAAGAGTGAAATTCTCCAGTAAAGATCAAAATGGCATGGCATAGTCATTTTTACGGGTGGTTATTGAAAAATAGCCAGTGTTCACCGGGAGAAGTTCAACCACACTAGGGGCCAAAAGCCAAAATTTAATGGAGGCCTTAAACATAAAAAAATCTTAATTTATGTGAAGTATATTTTTTTAGCGTTGTGAGATGCAAAATTACTTTTTGTTACAATCGATTTCTTCTAATTACTTTTCAATTGATAATATAGCTAATTCATTTAATATTTCTTGAGACGTTGCTCTTAGTAAGTCTAAACACTTTTAATTCAACAAATAAGTCTAAATCGTCAATATTAGAGTGGCTATTATGTTTTAAGAAATATTTGTGATGATCCAAAATGTCATCTTTAAATTTAATAATTAATTCTATGTTCTAAAATTGCAAAAAGTACTATTTATCATTCTTCGACTTGCGTGCGCAGTCCGTAAAATTTTACGAAAAGTTTTTATGTGAAAAATGGATTAAAATGTGAATTAGAGCTTTAAAACTCAACTGAGTTGACTTTGATCAACATTTTGAGCAAACGAACTAGGATCAGTATTTTGATAGTTTCGCTAGGTCCGTATCGTGATTTGGGACTTGAGCGTATGCCCGGAACAGATTCAGAGGTCCCTAGCCCGAGATATGGAATTTTGATGAAAAATCAAATGTTTAAGTTCAAATAGTGACCAGATATCGAATTATGTGCAAACGACCCCGAAATAGAATTTTGATACTTCCAACAGCTCCGTATGGTGATTTTGGACTTAGGAGCGTGATCGAAATTTTATTTGAAAGTTCGTAGTGAAATTAAGTTTGAAACGGCTAAAATAGGAATTTAAGTTTGGAAGTTTGACCGGGGAGTTGACTTTTTGATATCGGGGTCGGAATCCAGTTCCAAAAACTTTCATAGCTCCGTTATATCATTTATGACTTGCGTGCAAAATTTGAGGTCAATCGGACTTGATTTGATAGGTTTCGACATCGAATGTAGAAGTTGAAAATTCTAAGTTTCATTAAGCTTGAATTGGAGTATGATTCGCGATTTTAGAGTCGTTTTATATGATTTGAGGTTTCAAATAAGTTCGTATGATGTTTTAGGACTTGTTGGTATATTTGGTTGAGGTCCCGAGGGCCTCAGGTGAGCTTCAGATGGTTAACGGATCAAAACTTGGACTTAAAAAACTGCTGCAATTTTCCTCTTATGCTGGAAATTCTGGGCTGTGATCGAGCCCAAGATCGAGGCAGCCTATGATCGAAGCCATGATCGAGCCCCATGATCGAAGCTAGGATCGAAGCCCCAGGATCGAAGTCCAGGATCGGGGGTCATGATCGAGGGTCATAATCGAGGGCTGCCTGGGCAGAATTATAAAGGAGGGCATTTGTCCCATTCGCCATTTTTAACAAACTAGAGCTTGAGCACAAGCGATTTTTGATAGCTTTTCAAGTAAAAGACATTGGGGTAAGTGATTCTAACTCAAATTTGATCAATATACACGAATATATCATTGTTTTCACCATTTAATTAGTGTTTCGAGATTGAAATTTGAGAAATTTTAGAAATCTCATAGAAATAATTTTTTGAGATTTCGGTGTCGATTCGGAGTCGGATTTGAGTGAAACTGGTATAGTTGGACTCGTAATTAAATGGATTATCGGATTTTGTGAGTTTCGTCGGATTTCGAGACATGGGCCCCACGAAAAAGTTTTGAGTTAATTTTGGATTTTATTGAAAAATGCAGTATTTTCTTATGAAATTAATTCCTTTAATTTTTGTTGACTGTATCGAATTAATTATGACTAGGTTCGAGTCGATCAGAGTTAGAAAATCGAGGAAAAAGCATACTACTTGATTAAATTGGAGCAAGTCGAGGTAAGTAACTTGTCTAACTTTGTGTGGGAGAAATTTCTCTTAGGATTGATAATTGTAATGTATGAAAAGTCATGTACACGAGGTGACGAGTGTGTACACGGGCTAAATGTGAAATGTTATATTTTTAAATTGTGTAGATCACTGTTGCGCCTTTAAATTATTTTATCTTGTTATGTTCTTCTTCATTAATTTAATGTTTATATTTTAAATTTGCTTGACCTTTTCCTGCTAATTATTTTATCTGTTTAGTTGAAACTTGGTTTCTTTTATTTTGTGCATTATTTGAAGGGTGATTTTATTTAAATCAAATATTATTAATATAAATTATTTGACATTTTAAATTTGGTATTTAAGCAATGTATTAAAATTTTGAAATATTATTTTGTTGAGTTATTTATTCCCGAATATTTTGTAAGATTTTCGTACTCATTGTGACGGAGCCGTGAGCTTTTTATTATGAAAAAATATTATTGATGATTTATTTTGGCATGAGCCGTGAGCTCTTTATTGTGAAAAATTTTTGTTGTTGAATTATTTTGGCAAGTTAAATTATTTGAGCACTTGAGGTGCAAATTGTGATATATTGTGATATTGATACGCATGCGGTGGTACAAGGTCTGGGTATTGAAATGCATGCGGTGAGATATGGGTGGCTTGATACACGTGGCTAGTAGGGAGAACTACTAGAAGTCATGCGGTGTGATAAGGATGGCTAAAACGCGAGATGCTATTACGAGAAAAATATTTTCTTTAAAATAAAATTGTGAAGGCTCCCGCGGTGAGATAAGGAAATGAGATATTGTGAATTTATTTATGATTTGGGACTACGAGGCGGTACCTCGGGAGTGCCCTTATTGATATTGATTTATGGCTGCAGTTGCCTTTGATTTGTTGTGATTTTTCTTAAAGTTGAAAAGAAATATTGTTTTGTTCCACGAGGTATTATTTGCCATTATTTGTGTAATTAAATGGTGACCTACTACTTGATTCATTTTCATTTTTATTTTTATTTTATTTTATTATATTGTAAAATATTTTACCATGCCATTTATTATTATTTTTCAGTAGGGCCTGACCTGACCTTGTCACTACTCTACCGAGGTTAGGCTTGACACTTACTGGGTACCGCTGTGGTGTACTCATACTATGTTTCTGTACATCTTTTTGTGCAGATCCAGGTACTCCTTACCAGTCCCGACATCAGTGAGTTACCTGTACACGGAGACTTCGAGATATATCTGCCAGCGTCTGCAGACTCCGGAGTCTCCTTCTATCATTATTATGTTGCTTCCTTATTTTCTTTAGACCTTGATATATATATATAGAGAGAGAGACATTGAGGATAAAATTCTTAGAACCTTGTGACTTATTTCTACAGGGTTTTGGAAATTATAGTTTATTTATTTTAGATATTTATGATTATTCTGCATTGATAGGCTTACCTAGTTTTAGAGACTAGGTGCCATCATGACCTCTTACGGAGGGAATTTGGGGTCGTGACACTGGTAGCAGAGAGGCCTTTAGCCTTGGATGTTCAGGTCTTGGCTAATCAGTTTGTTAGATTGGATATTTCCGAGCCGAATCGAGTTTTGGCCTGTGTAGTAGCATCAGAGAGCGTCAGTATGATGATCCACATCTGCTTGTCCTTAAGGACAAGTTCAGCATGGTGATGCCAAGGAAGTCGCTCTTGGAGATGACAGTGTATTACGGATGCAGGGCAAGCTATGTGGGCCTAATATAGATGGTTTGCGTGAGCTGATTCTCCAGGAAGCTCACAGTTCGCGGTACTCTATTCATCCAGGCGCCGCAAAGATGTATCAGGATTTGAGGCAACACTATTGGTGGAGGCGGATTTGAGGCAACACTATTGGTGGAGGCGGATGAAGAAAGATATAGTTGGGTTTGTATCTCGGTGTTTAAATTATCAACAGGTAAAATACGAGCATCAGAGAC
>AWOL01S0028957.1:54230-69961 GCA_000715115.1 Nicotiana otophora | reverse complement strand
CGGATTCCTGCACCAAAAACGAGTTAAACAACTTAGGAACAAAATATTTGGGGGGGGAGGGTGGCTGGACGGGGGAAATGGAGCGGGTGAGGGAGAGGGGGAGTGAGAGAGAAATCATACCTAATATGGTTAGATTAACGGAAAAAATCAACAAATAGAATGGGTGGGGGCAAAATAGGAGAGGGGAGGAGAGGGAAAAAAGTTAGAAAAGAAAGAAGAAAGAAGAAAAAAGGGGTTAGGGCGTATTACACAAAAAGAGAATTTGAAATTTGAATTTTCAAATTGCGACTGATTCGGTTGCAAATGTTGTTGATCAGTGAGACCTCATTTTAATTGCATATTCCGACCAAATCGGTCGCAATATTTTTTTTTTTTTTAATTTTAATATTTGCGACTGATTCAGTCGCAAACGATAAAAAATATTTTCGCGGTATTTTTAGCGTAATTGAGCGACCGAATCAGTCAAAATTTTGAGCCAAATTTTTTTTTTAAAAATAAATATGTATTTTTAATAAAGTTTTCGACTGAATCAGTCAAAAATTATGACTGAATTAAATCGGTCGGAATTATTTAGTCGTAAATTTACTGTTTTTTAGTAGTGAATAATGCTTTAACAAATAAACCAAAGTTACAGGACTTGACATAACTAAGCTAGAGAGATATAATGGAAATGTAGGAATTAAAACTAATCTATGTTTACAATAAAAGGACTTAGATTTCTACAAGGTTGAAGTAGGTCCGTTGGTGGTAACCTTGTCTCTAGCATCACAGTCTGTGCGTGTGGCGCTGTTAGCATCTGCCTGCGGTTTGGCGCTGTGAGGACGCGCTATCGGTGGGCCGACATAGGCACATGTATGGTAGTCACTTGGCGTGGCCAAGACCATGTGGTCGTCCATGGAACTAGGCATTAGGAGGCTTGCCAAGACGCCATGGGACGCGTCCAAGGGGTCATGGGGCAAGGCTGGAAAGCCGCCCATGACATTCTCCCCCACCGACAGAAAAAGTCCGATTTAAAAGCTCAATACAACAAGATCAAACCGACCGAATTGAACCGAAAATCGGTTGAACCAAATTAGAAAAAACTGAAGAAACCGAACTAATTTTGGTTCGGTTATTGGTGCACCAAATAGAAAATCAAACGAACAAAATTGAACTTCATGAAAATCAAACTGAACCGGCCGACGCACACCCATACTCCGCATTATCTCCAAATTTCGCTTCCATTCCCTCGAGAAGCTAGCACATCGAGGAGATTTTGACTTGTTTAGGGCATTCACAGTGTGTGGGAGTAGCGGTTGTCCGATAAAATTTTTAAAAGTGCTTCTGTTTTGTACTAGAGCTTTTTTGGGAATTGAAATACAATTGAGTAGCATCCAGAAGCTTCACTCAATTCTTCTGTGATCCGGTAACAAAATGGCGAACGTATTCCTTCAGTATCATGGCATTGAACCGCTTCGTCTGGCCATCAGATTGCGAATGAAAACTTGAATTGCAGCTCAACTTGGACCCGAGGCACTTAAAGAGTTGAGTCTAAAAGTTGCTAGTGAAGCGAGAGTTGCGATCACTAACGATGTCTTTAAGAAGACCCCAATATTTGACAACATGAGAGATGAAGAGTTGAGATGTATATTCTGCTGATATATATTTTGGGGTTGCTATAAATGTAGCATACTTGAAACACCGATCTACCACAACCAAGATAGTTGTAAGATCTCCGACGTTTGGTAATCTGATGATTAACCGCCAGTGACACGCTTTCTCAAGGCCTCTTTGGAACAGGAAATGGCTCCAAAAGTCCCGCTTGTGTCAAGCGGTCTGATTTGTCTTTTTGGCATACTAGGCAAGTCTTCACAAACTACACAACATCATCAGCCATTTGAGGCCAATAATAAGCATGGCGCGACAGCTCCATGGCGAGTTCTTCACCTGGGTGGCCGGCCTACAAAGTATCATGGCATTCTATCAGAAGAGTCCTTTGCAGATTGCCTCCTTTAGGAACATAAAGTCGAATCTCTTTCACCTTTAGGAACCCATCTTCCACGTAGAATTGATGAGTCTTGCCTTGTCTTACCAAATCGACCAAATACTGTGCAGCAAGCTCCTTGGTGAGTAGATCATGTATCATTTCTTTTATAGTGGTGGCCACTTCGTTCTCCCTTAGGAAGGTGAGTAGGCGCACCGATGCTAGGTCAGCCCTCTGACTAAGTACATCGGCAACTTGGTTGGTCTTCCCACTTTGGCTCCAGGTTGAAGTTAAATTCTGCTAGGACTTCCTGCCACCTATCTTGTCGGCTATTCAGCTTTGGCTGGGTCATAAAATGACTAACAGTTGTGTTGTCTGTCTTGACTACAAATGGGGTTCCCAGCAGATAGTGCCTCCAAAGGCGTAAGCAGTGGATGACAACCAATAATTCTTTTTTGTAGGCGGCATAGCGCCGTTTTGCATCCTTCAACTTTCGGCTCTCGTACGCCACTGGATGCCCTTCTTGTAGCAAGACTCCACCCAGAGCATAGTCCGAAGCATCCATTTGTACTTCGAACGGCTTTCCCAAATTAGGGAGGGCCAACACGGGGCTATTAGACATAGTCGCTTTCAATGCGTTGAAGGCCTTCGCTCGCCTGGGACCTCAATCCCAAGGTATGGCTTTCATTATGAGTTCTGTCAACGGCATTGCAATGAGAGAGTAACTTTTTACAAACCCCGATAAAAGTTGCTTTGGCCAAGGAATGTCTTCAAGGCATGGATATCCTTAGGCGGCGACCAATCTGTGACAACATGAATATTCTATTGGTCCATCTTTATCCTCCCTTCCTCGATGACATGTTCGAGGAAGTTAATCTATTTTTGGGCGAATGAGCACTTGGATAGCTTCACATATAATTCGTGCACTTGCAGTCAGGCTAGGACCTTCCGCTAGTGCCCCAGGTGTTCCTCCAATATTTTGCTATATACCACAATGTCGTCCAAGTAGACCACTATGAATTCATTAATGTATTCTCGTAAGACCTAGTTCATCAGGGTACAAAATATGGCTGGAGCATTAGTCAAGCCGAATGACATGACCAGGAAGTCGTACAACCCATATTTTTTCACACAAATCGTCTTATGTTCATCTCCCTCATCAATCCGGACTTGCCAGTAACCTATCTTCAGATCTATTTCAGCGAACACTGTAGCACCAGCCAGTCTATCGAACAGGTCTACCATTAGTGGGATAGAGTAGTTGTTCTTCACAGTGATTTTGTTTAAGGCCCGATATCCACACAGAGTCGTAAGCTGCCATCCTTTATCTTTTGTAACAACATAGGGGACCCATAAGGGAACTTGGATGGCGTAATGATCCCCCTATCTAGCATTTCCGTCAACTGTCTCCGAAGCTCGATGAGTTCGGGTTGTGACATTTTGTAAGGCACCCGGGCAGGTGGCTTTGCACCCGACACCAACTCAATCCCATGGTCTATAGTGCGCCTAGGCGGGAGTCGCTTTGGCATGTCCTGTAGCATGATGTCTTCAAACTCCCTTAGAATCTCCTTCACGGGTGCAGGAATGGAACCCGAAGAGCATTCAATATCTTCAATATAGAGGGTGGCCAGGAATGTAGGTTCATGTCTTTTGACTCCCTTCTTCAACTGCACAGCCAAGATGTTCTCCGCAATCATCTTTATGGTTGTGCATGGGATAATGCATGGCCCGACCACATTTGATCCCATCATCAGTATCATGTCTTCATAAGGTACATGAATGGTGTTGGTTTGCCTCATGAATTCCAATTCAACTATCAACGCGAAGTCATCTATGATCACCACACGCAAGTTGAAGTTTTCTTCATAAAGACCATGCTTCACTGGAACTCCTTTGGATATTCTACCCACTGGCTGAGGCGGTGAGTTGATAGCCTTGACACGACCTCTGCCCATACCCACACCTAGGTAGAGGCTCTCTACCTGAGTTGAGGCTAAGTAGTTGTGAGTAGCACCCGTGTCAAACATTACCCCAATGGGCTTACCATTAACTCTTATTTCGACGAACATCATGGGTCTTCTCTTGATTAAGAGAAGGCCCCTCATCCGCCTTATTTTTCCCTTTTTTTGGTGGTTGGGCATGGGTTCTTCTTCTTACGGATGCAGACACTGGTTCCCTCTAAGGCCTTAGAAATAGAACAAACAAGTGCGTTGAAGGCACCTATTTGTTCTATCTGGTCAACATCATTTGTGTCATCATCCATCCCATCATCAAAAGTTTGATAGGCATTCATTTGTGCTTTTGGGCATTCATTATTCGAATGTGGCCCGCCGCAATGGCGACAACCTGAAGGGGGCTTTCTCCCCCGATCGTTGTTGTGAGATGCATAACTATTGCTGCCTGAGGAAGGAGTCTTAGATTTGGTTGCACTCTGATCTCCCCCACTTCTGCTAGGGATACCATTGCTAGGCTGCCCCCCTTTGTACCCTCTTCGGACAGACGGTTGAGGCATATCCTTTCGAGCTTCCACTTGGTAGTCCCAAAGCATTCTGCTACTTGGATCGCCTTGGGCAAAGTGTCTACCCTTTGTCTTTGCAGCTCCATACGTGCATAAGGTTTCAAACCTTCTAGCAATGTGAAGAGTTTTTCTTTGTCCCTCATATCCCGTATGTTCAACATGAGTGCGGAGAATCTCCGCACGTAGTCTCAGACAGATTTGGTCTGGCAGAGCTCCTTGAGCTTTCTTCGCACATTATACTCAATGTTTTCGGGGAAGATTTGTAGGCGTATGACTGTATTCATGTCTCCCCGTCTCTCAAGAGTATCTTCACCTGCCATATGGATTCGTATTTCACCCGCCAACAGAGCTTAGCATCACCCTGAAGATACATGGCAGTAGTTGCTACCTTTTTTGTTTCTTCTAACTCCCCCACGGCATCGAAGTACTGTTCGATGTCGAAGATGAAATTCTCCATTTCCTTGGTATTCTGAGCCCCATTGTAGGGTTTTGTCTCAGGAATCTTCAACTTTTGTGATACAAGGATGAGGTTCACAATACCCCTCATCTGGAATCTGCCTCCTCTAAGTAGGCCTTGTAATGCAACATTGACAACATTGAGTTGGCTCGTCAAGTTGTATATAGTTTGCTGCATGGAAGACACCCTGTCTTCCTCTTTTTCCCTATATGCTAAATCCTCGGTCCGCTCCTGTTGGAGGCCCTTAAATTTACTAAAAATTCCGGCTGCCTCTGTGGCTGCTGTTTGTCGGTTTCTTTGAGAGTCGCGACTGATGTTTGCAATGCCACCTTCGGCCTGCCGTATCCTGCGATCCAGGTCGTCCAACCTTTGTAATAGGCTGGTTCTTAGATCAGGCACCGTATTCATGATGGGTTGTAATACATTAACTATATCTTCAAGGGCCGCAATGCGGTCCCCATGATTTACCATAGTTAGAAATAGTGGTAATGGCAATGTGTTCCCTCGTCCGATGTCGAGCCTAGTCTCTGATACCAACTATTACGCGGTGCCTTCCTGAGATTCCTTGGAAGGGAGACGTAAGGCTAAACAACCGATGTCCGTGCAGTTACTATCCGCCAACTAGGGTCCCCTCTGTACACTAGATGAGACTATTTGTGTCGTACGGGAAAATCAATGTCAAGAATAATTGAGAGAACATAAAAGAGAATGAGAATGAAGGAAAGCTTGATTGCACTAATGAAAGCTATTACAGAAAAGCAACATGGTGTCAAGGAGGAGAGATACCAGTACAGAGAATTGTTTGCTTGCTAGAAAGTTTGATTGCTTGATCCCCCTAATAATGCTTAAAAAAAATAAATCAAAGTTACTGGACTTGACATAACTAAGCTAGAGAGACAAAATGAAAATGCAGGAATTAAAACTACTCTATGTTTACAATAAAAAAGGACTTAGATTTCTACAAGGTTGAAGCATGTTCGTTGGCGGCAACCTTGTCTTTAGCATCAGAGTTTAGGTGCGCGGTGCTGTTGGCATTTGCCTGCAGCTGGGCACTGGCGATGGCTATTGGTAGGGCTACATAGGCACATGCGCGTTTGTCACTTGGCGCGGCAAAGACCACGGGACTGTTCATGGCGCTAGGCGTTGGGAGCCTTACCAGGACGCCATGGGCGGTGTCTAAGGGGTCATGGGGCATGGCTGAAAAGTTGCCCATGACATAAATAAGGGTTATAAAAGGTCTATCCAGCGTAGTTTTTGGGGCTTTAAATGTAGATAGGGCTTTAGCTATCCTTTTGTGGCTAGGTGTTATTGAAGTGTGTGATCACTTCATTTGAAAACATAAATTGTTAGATAAAGCCCAATTTTATTTACCAAATTATATCTTTAACACGATATCTCACGTGCGCGCCCGATTCTCTTCGATGGGTTAAGCATGCGAAAATTCTTTTCGATAATAGGTGGCATTGAGACTCAAACTCAACATCCATGTTTGCTTTATTACCATGGTAAAATGTATGACCACCTCATATAAAAGCTTAAACTATTAGAGAAAAAAATACTTTTATTTACTTAATTATATTTTAACATATGTCTTTGACTCTTTTCAGTGATGTTAGGGTCATTTGCTCATATCAATTATTCCATTGATATTCATTGTCTTCCATCAACATAAATATCAAATATATCTACCCATCAAGACTTAGCAGATGAAAAGAAATCACCTAACAAAAGAGTATTAGGTTGTTGAGTAATTTAAACTCATCCTTAAGTGTTCCTCCTCCTCCTCCTCCTCCTCCTTCTCCTCCTCCTCCTTCTTCTTCTTCTTCTTCTTCTTCTTCTTCTTTACTCAAACATTTGAATTAGATTATTTTTAAAATGGACAGCATAGTCCTTTTTACGGGTAGTTATTGAAAAATAGTCGGTGTTTGTAAAGATATTGAAAAATAGTCGGTATTTGTAAAGATATTGAAAAGTGTTTTAATGCGGAGATAAAATTTGGACAAAAGTACTCAGCTGAAACACGGAAAGTTCCAGCATAATATGCTGGATTATGAAACTCGTGCGTATAAACTTCCAGCATATTATATTGGAACTCCAGCACATTATGAATTCCAACAATTATGCTGGAATCCCATGTGTAATAAATTTGAACTCCAACATATTATGTTAGATTTTTTTCCGGATTTTTAAGGGTGCTTTTGTTCAGATTTTATTTACATAAAAAAGTGACTAAATTTCGATTAATTTTGAAACTATGACTAGTTTTCAATTAGCAGTCGTAAATCTGACTATTTTTTATTTTTTCCCCTAGATTATTATGTTAACATATCTCTAACGCATCTACCGAATCCGCTAACAAATTTTGACACTGTGGAGTTAGACAAACTCTTCAATGCTTAATAATTAGTAGTTCAGAAAAATTCAAATCATGTTGAATATCGTAGCCTTTCTTATAGTTAAGATTTGGTTCCTTCTATGTCTTTGGGAGGTTAATTAATTTCTAAATTGAATCTCTTTTATCACCCTTTTCTCTATGTGTGAGGCTAATAAATAATAACAAATATATAGAATATTATTATATTCAGAAAAGCATTCTAGTCGTATACGTACAGCAATAATTAGAAAAATCACACTAGTGGTGATGAATATAAAACAAGCAATACAAACATACACGCACACAAGTATCTACGAATTATCATTATTTATAACTGCACATGTAACAAGTTGGACAGCAATTATTTTTCAAAAGGAATTTTTAAATCAATTTGAAATAGTCAAGTTTAATATTTTCAAATAAAACCAGAACAGGCAATATAATAATTGGAGTATTTATTTACAGGACTACTTGTTGTCTCTTATGCCCATCTTGCAGTTTGAAACTTTGAATAGGCTACCAAAGTTGTATAATTCTTGATAGTGGATAGACAACAGGCTCAAATTGTGTAAATAAAAAGGAACAAGCTTACGAACGCGCATGACTTTCTTATGAAATATGTATTTCGATTTGATTTTTTCATCACTATTAAAAAAATTGGGATTAGTTACGAACTTCGTCGCTGATCGTCGCTAAAAGACTCGTAGCTAATAAAATATTTTGATAATCTATCGTTAATCCGTCACTAAGTAGGATTAATAGCAGACTTAGATACAAAATTTGCCCGTCGCTAATTCTTGTTTTTTTAATAGTGCATGCAAATTTAAAAAATAATATAAATCTATTCTTAAGCCTAGATATTGAAATCATACTCCCTCTCAAATTCATCGTCAATGTAACCTTTTACCTATCAGAGTATATAATTTGTACTCTCCAATCCTTGCCTTCTTGTCTAAACAAAGGAACTCGACGGGCAACTCACATCTTAATTCTTTTCCAGATTTTTGTGTAAATTGAGGAAATAATGAACTGAGTTTGTTATTTTCACGACCACAGTTTCCTTCCGTAGGATGTCATGACGGCATTCAGTCTCTACGACTAGGTCAGCCTAACACTTACTGAATAAATTGATAGAAATTAACCAACAGAACTATTAAGCAGAAACCGGATATTTCTAAATGAATCCAACATTTACAACATGAAATAACATCCCAAAACCGGTAGTATAAGTCATAAGTTCTACAGAGTTCACTAGAAAATCTCTAAGTACAACTGTTCCAGAATAGAAATAAATTGTACAAAAATAACTTCTGAAGGTGACTCCGAGGCCTGCGAACGCGAGAACAGGTATACCTTGAGTCTCCACAGTAATATTTGATCCGCTGTCTAACAATCAACAAACTTCGGAGTACCTGGATCTGCACAAAAATATGTAAAAATATAGTATGAGTACACAACGGTCGGCACCCAGTAAGTATCAAGACTAACCTTGGTGGAGTAGTGACGAGATACAAGTCAAGACACTCACTAGACAAAATAACCTGTGCAGTATAGGACTATAAAACTAATAACGGAAAGCGAAAATCAGCAATGGCAACAAGAACCAACAAGTGATATAAATAGTAAAGCAATAAGAACACTGTGAAGTATCATTAAAGCCAAATAAGGAAACACAAGGACAATCAATAAATCAAGTCATTCTAACACAAGTTTCACAATGAAAACACTCTGTGGTAGTTCATCTCATAGTCACAAGTTACGGGTCTCAACCCACCATCATATACGCACGGCACCTCTTGCCCACATCTCGCGTCACAACTGCACGGACAACTCACGCGCCAAAAGTATCAATCCATCCGGCATGATCACATGCTCACATTTACAATCCACCCGGCATAGTCACAGGCTCACAATCACAATCCGCACGATATGATCACAGGCTCCCATAATCCTCCTAGCATGGTCACAAGATCAATATCAACATGGGACCAGATAATACAAGAACACATGGGCATGATCAATAAATATCAAGTTTCATACTCTTGAGCTAGTATAAGTGGCATGCTATGGTGTATGCTTGTGCGAGTATACTACTGCAGCCCAAGTCAATAAGTAATATTAAAGACATTTAATAGCTCATCGAAATAACAAGACAAGTCACGCAAGGTGTAAGACAAACACAAGGAAAAGCACACCATCACACGAAAATCACCAACAAAATATCTCTAACCATCACACATTATCCCTGATATTTGTCACCTTTATCTCTCTGATAACCACCCATATCACTCCGGCTTGACATTCTCATTAGCCACCATTATCTTTCATATAGTCACATGTATCACTCCACCCTAACATTATCATTAGCCACCCTTACCTTTGCTATAGCCACCCTTATCACTCCGTATATATCCATCCTTATCGCTCCGGCCAGACAATAACACAATAGCCACCCGTATCACTCCGTACATTCGAAAATAGTGAAATGCCACTCTTATGCCCCGCATAACAACAACGGTGAAATGTCACCCTTATACTCCGCATAACAACAACCAAACCACACAATAAATCACATATGTTATCATCACAACAACACAATATATCAACTCGTATCACAAATACCCATAGGCCACAACCTTTATAAAGATTCAACGATATCAGTATTTTTACAACAACAACCCACGGCTCAACACAACGTATATATAAAATTTTAATAACAACAAAATGAACGGAAAAGTAATTCAACAAGGAACAACACCCTTCTTAAACAAAACTTCGATTAGAATATATTAATGACTCTTGATAACTTCAATTAAGGTTAAGGAATTACAGAAGAAATAATAATAACTTCGATTAAGGTTAAGCAACTACGGGAAAGACAACAAGGCAATAAGGAGGCAACAAATTCAATTAAGGCATGTAAGAATTTAATTGGCAACAAGGGTAGAACATGAATAAATCAATTCTAGATAAGACACGTAAGGGTGAAATTAGTAAATGTAAGATTTAGCATGCTAAAACAACTTCACATCTAATAAACATAAGAATCTAAGAGCCCTAAATGGTCAAATTTTTATAAATAAGCCCGAGTACGTACTCGTCACCTCGCGTACACGGCTTTCACATGACACAAATAACACAAACGACTCAAGTTCTAAGGGGTAGTTTCCCCACACAAAGTTAGGCAAGACACTTATCTCAAAAAAGCTAGACTGATACTCTAAAATGACCTTCTCGAGTGAAACAACCTCCGGACGGCTCAAATCTAGCCAAAATAACTTCAAATCATAAATAAAACTCATAGGAAACAATTCCGGACAATAAAGGTTCTATCTTTAATTAAAACTAAAAAACTCAACCCCCGGGCCCTCGCCTCGAAATCCGATAAAATTCACAAAACCCGAACATCCATCCGATACGAGTTCAACCATACCAAAATTATCAAATTCCGAGATCAATTCATCATTCAATTCGTCATTTTAAATTTTTGAAAGGTTTTCTCAAAATCCTCATTTTTCCCAACTCAACCCACTAATTAAAAGATAAAAATAAATATGAAAACATAAAATATAATAAATTCTGGGTAAAGAACACTTACTCCAATGATTTGCTTGAAAAACCCACGAAACATCTCTCAAATCCGAGGTCTACAACTCGAGATATGATAAAAATGGCCAAACCCTCAATATGAAAAATATATTCTGCTGCCTAGGTATTTGCACAATGTGATCGTAGAAATACACATGTGATCGCGAAGAACAAATAATGACTGCCCAAAAAATGCACTACGAGATCGCGAATGAATCCATGCGATCACGAAGAAGAAATGACATTGCCCTATAAAAAGGTACAACGCGAACGCGGAAGAAGAAAGGCGAACGCGGTTCATCACTGCCTCAAAGTACGCGATCACGTACGTAGCTATACGAATGCAAAGAACAAAGTGTCGGCCTCCCAAGCAGAGTCAACACTACGCGAACGCGGAAGGTCCAATACGAACGCGAAGAAACAATCACTCACACGCACGCGATCGCGGACTGATCCTTACGAATGCGAAGAGGAAAAAGGACCAGCCCACCAAACAGCATTCGCGATTGCGGCTACACCTACGCGATCGCAGAGAAGGACACTAGACACCAAAAATTCAGCATTCCAAAACACATAAGAAAATGGCCTGTAGCCCACCCGAAACACGCTTGGGGCCTCTGGGATCCCGTCCAAATATACCAACTAGTTCCATAACCTAACGCGGACCTACTCGAAGCCTCAAATCACATCAAACAATGTCGAAACTACGAATCATACCTCAAATCGAACTTATGAACTTTTAAATCTTCCAACTTTCAAAACTCGTGCCGAAGCCTATCAAATCAACCCGAAATGGCGTCGAATATTGCATACAAGTCTCAAATGACATAACGGAGCTAATCCAACTCTCGGAATCGCAATTCGAGCCTCATATCAACCAAGTCAACTCCCGGTCAAACCTCTCAACCTTCCAGAACTTCAACTTTTTAATTTTCGCCAAAATGCTTTAAATTATCCTACGGACCTCCAAATCCAAATCCGGACACACGCCTAAGTCCAAAATCGACATAAGAAGCTATTTGAATCATCAAAATGTCATTTTGGATTCGTTTACACAAAAGTCAAAACTCCGATCATCTTTTACCGCTTAAGCTTCAAAAATAAGAATTTTCTTCCAGATTGATCCCGAATTATCCGGAAACCGAACTTGACCACACACGCAAATCATAACACATAATACGAAGCTGCTCTTGACCATAAGCCGCCGAACGGGATGCTAATTCTCAAAACGACCGGTCGAGTCATTACAGTTATAGATCGGGTTAACGATTTTTTTAAAAGGTATAGTTATCTGATGTCTGGAATCATTAGCATGACTAATCGAGATTCGCACTACGTATGACCCATAAAAGGAGTTAGTTCTCCTAACTAGGATTTTCTTCATTCCCATTGTTTGAACTCGAGATCTGGTTAAAAGTGGATGGATCATATCAATTCCACTACACCGCTTGGTGGTAGGGTAAAAAGTAATTAATTTCTCGTAGCATTGGTAATTTTGGAGGAAAACGATATTATTTGATCAACATGCACGGTAATTTAGCATGGGTTGAAGATAAAATAATTTTGGACTTACTTTTTATTTCTTGGTTTAATAATTTAGTATCCAATATTGGTCCAACTAATTCAAATTCATGTTACACATATAAAGTTCATTTTAAGATTGAAGCACTATGTACTAAGAGTTTCTTCATTTCTAATACTCAGCCTTAAATTTATAATTAAGGGTGAAGGGATCACGTGTATTTTTCCATATCCTTGGTGATAGTTTAGACATACTTAATAATTAGCTAATTATTTGATCTTCATGCACCTAGTACTTGTTTGGGGTCCAAGAAAGTCTATTCTTGCAAAACAAAAAAAAATTAATTCTAATAATATGCGTTTTTTTAATTTTATTTTATATTTTTACTACATCAGCTTTTGGGTTGATAGTAAATTTACTTTGGACAATTATAGGGAAGTAATGGAACGCCCGTAAAAGTTAAGTGTGAAATTAATTTTTTCGAACAAATACAAGGTGCATCTTATGTATTTTTTCAAAAGAAAAGGACACATGTAACTATTAGCGTTAAATAGTCTGTAATCAGGCCATCTCCAACGCCAACTGCATTTGCTATAATGAAGGTGATTTTTGGAGTAATTGGTTTCCAATGCTGCTGCATTTTTGGCTGCAAAATGGGGGATGGATAGCGTCACTCCAAATTTGAAGTGACACTATTCATCTCCTCCATTACTTTATTATTATTTTTATTATTTAACTCTTTCAATTTATCTCTTTATATATACCTAATTATGTTTATGTAATATCTTTATAATATATACATCTTAACTTTGGCGTATAATTTTGATAAATTAATTTTCGTGCATTTATTATTTTTATGTAAAATTATAAGTTAATTTTATTATAAGTTATAAGTGTACACAAAATATATAATCATCTCAAAATATGAATGGTACAAATATAAAATATTAGATGTTGCTAAAATTGAAAGGTGCGAATATAAAATATTAGATGTGATGAATATGTAAAAAAGAAAAAAATATAGAATTTCTTTAATAAAGATAAGAAATTAAAAGATAATAATATAATATTGAAAAAAAAAGAATATAAAATAAAATCTTTTTTTAAAGTAAAAAATAAAGCAATGATCGGGGTAATTTTACTCCTTTTGAAGTTTGGAGATGGCCTCACTGACTTTGCGTAGTAAACTACTTAACGAAAAGCTGAAAATTGTACTTTGACCTTATCAGTATCTAATGAAAAGAACAGTCACCAATGGGAACACACTAAACCGACATAGCGGACCAATTATAAGATATGAATAAAGTAGATAACACTAAATAATCTTGTTGAAGTAATCATTTGACTTTGAAATTCCTTTTCTTGGCACTGGTTGAATTACTTGGATCCCTAAGAAAGGATAGATTGTCTCTTACTTTGTTTTATCGGTAAAGCATTTCTTGTTAGATCTGATTGAGAGTAACTTCTTCTTCTGCTGATTAAGGTGTTTCGTTTGTGCGTTTACAAGCTCCGAAAGGAAAGCCGTCTCTCTTCCATTCGGAACAAGCATCGTAATTGTACCGTTATAAAATAATCCATAAGAAGTAAAACAACTTTTACGTATTGCCCATTCGCCGTCCTTGATGAGTCCGGATAGAATTCTTTAATAATATATCTGTCATTAAATACGACTATCTCTGTCATGTCAGAAATCATGGATTCAAACTCTAAATAAAGGGTCTTTCCTTTCGAATGACAACGGCCTCTTCAAAGAAAATAAACGAGACAGGAGTATTAATTCAATATTTCAATGGTAGTAGAAAGTAGAAACTAGAGACGCAAGTCCAGAGATATTTCACTTCAATCTACAGTCACAATGAGCTCACCAAATTTAACAATAAAACTGGATATAAATTTTCCAATTATTTCTATTTCAACATAATGATCAATGCTATTACAATTCTTTCAATTTATTGGATTTAAACTCTACTCCTTCCATCCCGATTTATGTGATGATGTTTGATTTTTGAAAGTCAAATAAGTTGTTCTTTGACGTAGACTCTTATATGTCTTTTAAATTTTTAATTATTGACGTATAGTAATTTTTATATAGTTTCCAAATATGTAAATTTTATTTTGAAAAATTTAAAAATTTTATGTTCAAATACACGGTCAAAATTAAAAGTTTGAATCTCAAAAAATAAGAAGTGTCACATAAATTAAGACAAAGGAAGTAATATTTATAACAAAGTTACTGAATTCGAATCATAATTTATGCACTACATTATCCGCCTATGTTTTTATGTAAACTATTAATAGCAGCAATTAAGGGTGAAACTACATGTCTTAAAAGGTGGTCAATTTGTTTTGGCTGTGTATTGTGTTTAATATTTGAACAATTAGTTTAATCACATATTGACTTTCTTCTATAAAGCCCATGCACATTCCCTTCAACAAACCCTTCACTCTCCCAAAAGACTTCTCTCTTTTTTCCAAAGAAATATTGCCAATTTTGACCGGGCTTGCTTTTCAATTGAAAGTCAATTTTACATCATTTTCAACATATGCATGCAATATGGGTAGGTAAGGACTTAAGTTTTATATAGTGGCAATGAAATCCGACAATAATTTAACTGGTTATAATATATTACTTATTAAACTCATATCATCAAGATCACATTTTGATTAATCTTAAGAAAAATATCTAACAGTAATAAGAATTTTACCATATCCGTCTAAGTTAAAGAATTCAAAATCTATATTTATTTATACCTATTTAATTAATTAATGAGATTTTTAACATATTATAATGTCTAAGCCAAAACTACGTACTAAATTTCGGTTGAAGCTATAGCTCCTTAATTACTAGATCCGTCTTGATAGTGACAACATCGACATGGTATCAAAACAATACCTTATCACATTTTCCCCTGAAAGTAACTACTAACCACTAAACCACATCGACATATCTAATAACAATTAACAAAATGATATCTCATCACATTTTAATTAATCTTAGTAAATTAATAAATTAATTTAACAGTAACCCTCAGTTTCAAGAACGTTAATCATCTTAATATGAAAAGGATACATCTTTCATTTTTTCTAATATGGTTTTTATACGTTAAGCAAGGCTTGTACGTAGTCAGATGCATAACCACGATTTTAAGATATATATATTAATTTATGACAATAATGGTGTTTACACCTGGAACTTACAAGTCACGTCTGTCCCAGATTAGGTGTTGTACTAATCACTATTGCTGTTATGTGTTCGATATGAATATAAATATTTTCCATAGAAAATGTTTTGCAAAAAAAAAAAAAAAA
>AWOL01S0028957.1:40736-53935 GCA_000715115.1 Nicotiana otophora | reverse complement strand
AAAATTTTTTGAAAAAAAAAAAAAAAAAAAAAGTGATTTTTTAGCTTAGTCTACAGTTATTGATTGAAAAATAAAAACTATTTTCCATGTTTGATTTTCTCTGCCAAATTTACATTTTATATTTCCTGAAATGGTAAAGCGCATTTATACTTTTGCAGTAGCACATTTTTCATGCTGAATCAAGAGAGTGAGGAGATGAGACATATTTTGGACCACTAAAATATAGCTGTTACGATCCGAAATTTCCACCATCGGGACTGTGATGTCGCATAATATTTCACTTGCTAGGTTTGCGTTAGCTATATCTACTAACTATTTTAAATAATTTTCCAAATTAAATGACAAGAATGAAACTAAATAGTCTGCAATAAGTAAATAAACTGATAAGTAACGAAATCCAAATACAAATTCCAAAACTGGTGTCACGAATACATGAGCGCCTCAGATACTACAGATAATGGTCTGAAATAAACATAACTGTCTGAATCAAAATAAACAACTAAGGAAGTTGAAGGGGACTTTAGGGTTGTGGACGCCGTGCAGCTATACCTCAAGTCTCCTCTGAATAGCTGCATCCGAGCAAGTCTACTGAATGTCGCTGGGACCAACTCTGGTATCTGCACAAGAAGTACAGAGTGTAGTATGTAAGTACAATCGACCCCATGTACTCTCTAAGTTCGAACCTAACCTCGATGAATTAGTGACGAGGCTAAGGCGGGTCACTCACATTAACCTGTACGCAATAATAATAATAATAATAATAATAATAATAATAATAATAATAATAATAATAATAATAATAATAATAACAGAAAAGACAAAAATGGAAGTAAAGCAGTTAATTCGTAACAATGAACTCAAATCCAACTAACAGAGAGTCCAGAATAACTAGTCATATAAGCTCTTCTAGATTACCGAGGCCAATCCCACAGTCACAAACAAATGTAATTTTAATCAAGTTGTTGCGACGTACAACCCTATCCCACAATATCAATTTTAAACAATCCAGCACGCAACCGGATCCCACCATATTATCATAATATGTCCTTATTCCGCCATTTCAATTTCCGTTGCGGCGTGCACACGCTCCCCAAACAATTTCAATCAACAATAGCGATTCAACAACCAAGATTTACAAGAAGTTCTATATCAAGAGAACGAATGTGCGAGCAATGGAGAATAACATGATAATCAAGAATCTTGAAAAACTTGGATATTTCAACTTTACCAACTCAACGGTATCTACCTGTTAGCAATAGCGATCACTGTCTAGTTCGCAAATGCGAACATATTTCTCGCAAGTGCGAGTCCACCCAAGCCAGCCCATGCTCGCAAATGCGAATATTTGTTCGCAAAAGCGAGAGTCGTAATTGCGAGTCAGAGCTCGCAAATGCGAGATCTCCAGCAGTTCACCAGAAATGGCATTGCACCAGCAGTCCTAGCCTTAGCCAAACTCATCTGAATCATGTCTGAAACTCACCCGAGCCCCTCGGGCTCCAAACCAAACATGCACACAAGTGTAATAATATCATACGAATTTGCTCGTGCAATCAAATCACCAAAATAACATCTAAATCTACAAATCAATTTTCAAAACGAATTAACTTTCAATGTGAAACTTAAGAACACTAGAATCACATTTAAGTGTCTGGATCATGTCAAACCAATTCCGAATTGGATCAAATTTTGCAGACAAGTTTCAAATAGCAATACGAAGCTATTCCAAGTTTTAACATCAAAATCCGAACACGTTACCTAAGTAGTCAACTTTTGGTCAAACCTTGAAATTCTTTAACTTTCAAAAATGCTAGTTTTCGGCAAAGTGAGTCAAAACAATTTAGGGACTTCCGAATTAAATTTCAGGCATATGCCCAAGTCCCAAATTATGATACGGACCCATAGGGATCGTCAAAATACTGATCCGCATCTGTTTATACTAAAATATTGACCGTAGTCAACTAAAATCATTTTAAGGTTAAAAATCATATTTTCTTAAATTGTTCGCATAAAAATTTTCTGGAATAAGACACAGACTACGCATGCAAATCGAGACGCGCTAAACGGAGCTAATCGAGGTCTGGAAACACAAAAATGAAGGCTAAAACGTAAAATGACCTATCTGGTCATCACATTCTCCACATCTAAAACAAACATTCGTCCTGGAACGGACATAGAAAAGTACCTGAACTGGTGAAAATGTGTGGGTATCTACTTCGGATATAGAACTTAAACTCCCACGTAGATGCCTCGATCGACTGAACTTTCCACTACACTCGGACTGAAGGATAACTCTTAGACCTCAACTTCCGGAGTTGCCGGGCTAGAATGGCCACCGGCTCCTCCTCATAAGTCAAATCCTTGTCCAATTGGGTTGAGCTGAAATCTAATACATGGGACAGATCACCATGATACTTCCGGGGCATGGAGACATAGAACACCAGATGAACTACTGATAAGCTAGGTGGCAGGGCAAGCATGTAGGCCACCACACCCACTCTATCAAGAATCGCAAAAGGTGTGATATACCTAGGGCTCAACTTGCCCCTCTTTACGAACCTCATCACACCCTTCATGGGTGAAACTCGGAGCAGAACCCTCTCTCCAACCATGAATGCAACATCGTGAACTCTACGATCGGCATAACTCTTCTGTCTAGATTGAGCTATGCGAAGTCGATCCTGACTCATCTTGACCTTTTCCAAGGCATCCTAAACCAAATCGGTACCCAGTAACTGAGCCTCTCTCCGCTCGAACCAACCAACTGGCGACGACACCGTCTCACATATAATGCATCATAGGGAGCCATCTGGATACTCGATTAGTAGTTGTTGTAGTAGGCAAACTCTGCAAGCGGCAAGAACTGATCCCAAGAACCCCCGAAATCCATAACGTAAGCGCAAAGCATATCCTCCAATATCTGAATGGTGCGCTCGGACAATCCATCAGTCTGGGGGTGAAATTATGTACTCAACTCAACTCGTGTGCCTAACTCATGTTGTACTGCCTTCCAGAAGTGCGAGGTGAACTGCATACCTCGATTAGAAATGATGGATATTGGTACATCATGAAGACGGACAATCTCGCGGATATAGATCTCAGCTAACCTCTCTGAAGAATAGGTAACTGCCACTGGAATGAAATGAGCTGACTTGGTCAACCTATCCATAATGACCCATACTGCGTCGAATTTCTTCTCTGTCCGTGGGGGCCCAACAACGAAATCCATGGTAATACGCTCCCACTTCCACTCAGGAATCTCAAGCCTCTGAACCAAACCATCAGGCCTCTGATGCTCATACTTTACCTACGGACAGTTCAAACACCGAGCTACATATGCAACTATATCTTTCTTTATTCTCCTTCACCAATAATGCTGCTGCAAGTCCTGATACATCTTGGCGGCACTCGGATGAATGGAATATCGGAAACTGTATGCCTCATCAAGAATCAACTCGCGAAGCCCATCCACATTGGGCACAAAAATCCCACTTTGTATTCGTAAAACCCCATCATCTTCAATGGTAACCTGCTTGGCATCGCCATGCCGCACCGTGTCCTTAAGGACAAGCAAATGGGGGTCATCATACTAACGCTCTCTGATACGATCATACAAAGAAGACCGAGAGACCGTGCAATCTACAACACGACTGGGCTCCGAAACATCTAACTTTACGAGCTGATGGGCCAAGGACTGAACATCTAATACAAGCGGTCTCTCACCAGCTGGAATATACGCAAGGCTACCCATACTCACAGCATTGCTGCTCAAGGCGCCGACCACTACATTGGCCTTCCCGGATGATACAAAATGGTGATATCATAGTCTTTTAACAGCTCCAACCACCTCCCCTGCCTCAAGTTAAGATCCTTTTGCTTGAATAGATACTGAAGACTCCGATGATCTGTGAACACCTCACATGACACGCCGTAAAGGTAATGCCTCCAAATCGTCAATGCATGAATAATGGTTGCAAACTCCAAGTCATGAACAGGGTAATTCTTATCATGAAACTTTAACTGCCGCGACGCGTATACAATCACCCTGCCATCCTGCATCAACACTGCACCGAGCCTAACACGTGATGCATCGCAATACACCGTATAGGATCCTGAACCTGTGGGTAATACAAACACCGGAGTTGTAGTCAAGGCAGTCTTGAGCTTCTGAAAGCTCAACTGACACTCATCCGACCACTTGAATGGAGTACCCTTCTGGGTCAATCTAGTTAATGAGGATGCTATGGATTGCAACCCCTCCATGAACCGGTGATAATAAACCGCCAAACCCAGGAAGTTCCGAATCTCCATAGCTGAAGTAGGTCTAGGCCAGTTCTGAACTGCCTCAATCTTCTTAGGATCCACCTTAATGCCCTCTGCAGATATAACATGCCCCAAAAAGGTGACTGAGTCCAACCAAGACTCACACTTTGATGTTTCTCATGCTCCTCTCAGAGTCTGAAGTACAACTCTAAAATCGCACGAAACAGAAAGAAAGAAGTGATAGTTTTCCTAAACTCTATAACCTCTGGAGGATAAGTACAGGCGTCTTCGTACCGATCCTCCAGACTCTACTAAGCTTGCTCATGACTCGTGAGACCTAGGCAACCTAGTGCTCCGATACCAACTTGTCACGACCCAGAATCTCTACCCTCGAGACCGTGATGGCACCTAATATTTCACTTGCTAAGCAAGTCAATGTTAGCTATATCTATTAACCATTTTAAATAATTTTTCTGAATTAAATGACAAGAATGTAACTGAATAGTCTACAATAAGTAAATAAGCTAATAAGTGACGAAATCCAAATACAAATCCCGGAACTGGTGTCACGAATACATGAGTGTCTAAGATACTACAGATATTAGTCAGAAATAAACATAAATGTCTGAATCCCCTCAAATCAAGGTTAGACCCAACACTTACCTCACTTCGCAACTCAAGCAATCAATCAACCATGGCCTTGCCTTTTGAACAAGTCTCTAAACCAACCAAATCTACCAAGTTATTAACCAAATGGTTCAAAATAAGCTTTAGAAACTACCTACAAATAAAAGAGGTTCAATTTAGGTCATTTTTGAAAAAGTCAATAAAAGTCAACTTCGGGTTCGCTCGGTCAAATCGAGATTCAGACCAAAACCTGATTACCCATTCACTCCCTAGCCCGGTTATATAATTTGTTTCGAAATCCGACCTCAATTAGAGGTCTAAATCCTAATTTTATAAAAATTCCTAATTCTACCCAAATCCCTAATTTCTACAATGAAAATCTTAAATTTGATGTTGAAATCTCATAAAATATAATGAGTAATTGAAAAGAAAGTAGATTAAAGTCACTTACTAATGAATTTAAAAAGAAAGATCTCTTCAAAAATCGCCTCTAGGGTGTTTAGGGTTGAAATAATATGAGAAATGAGCCAAGTCCCCTTTTTTCCTCTTTTACCTAGCTGTGAATGTCGCAATTGCGATGTCTTGTTCGCAATTGTGATGTCTTGGTCGCAATTGCGAACTTCGCATATGCGAGAAAGGGGTCGCAAATGCGAACCCTATCTCAGAGTCACAGAAGTCGCAATTGCGAACACCCATCCTTCGCAATTGCATACAATTGCTTCTCAAATGCGAAGCCTGCTCGAGAACTGTTGAGTCGCAAATGCGACTCTTTGATCGCAATTGCGATCACTGTCTAGTTCGCAAATGTGAACATATTTCTTGCAAATGTGAGTCCACCCAAGCCAGCCCATGCTCGCAAATGCGAATATTTGTTCGCAAAACCGAGGCTCGCAATTGCGAGATCTGCATCAGTTCACCAGAAATGGCATTGCACCAGCAGTCGTAGCGTTAGCCAAACTCATCTGAATCATGTCTGAAACTCAGCTAAGTCCCTCGGGCTCCAAAACAAACATGCACACAAGTGTAATAAAATCATACGAACTTGCTCGCGCAATCAAATCACCAAAATAACATAAAATCTACGAATCAATCCTCAAAACGAATGAACTTTCAAAGTGAAACTCAAGAACACTAGAATCACATTTATGTGTCCGAATCATGTCAAATCAATTTTGAATTGAACCAAATTTTGCAGACAAGTTTCAAATGGCAATACAGAATTATTCCAAATTTTAACATCAAAATCCGAACGCGTTAGCTAAGAAGACAACTTTTGGTGAAACCTTGAAATTCTTCAACTTTCAAAAATGATAGTTTTCGGAAAATTAGTCAAAACAAGTTAGGGACTTCCGAATTAAATTCCAGGCATACGCCCAAGTCCCAAATCACGATACGGATCCACCGGAACTGTCAAAATACTGATTCGGGTCCGTTTACACAAAAATATTGAGCGTAGTCAACTCAAATCATTTTTATGGTTAAAATTTATATTTTGTTAAATTTTTCACATAAAGTTTTTTCAGAATAAGACAAGGACTGTGCACGCAAATTGAGACATGCTAAATGGAGCTAATCGATGTCTTGGAACACAAAAATGAAGGCTAAAACTCAAAATGGCCTATTGGGTCATCACAATAGCTTTAATATTTAGATATTTTTCAGTAGTCAAAGGAAAAACACTTTTTTGAGGAAAATATTTTCCTAATTATTAAATTTAATCTTTATACGAGAAATTAACATTTTGCTTCGTACTAAACACACCTTATATGGTTGTTTGATTGAAAATAAATTATTCAACGATTAATTATTACGGGATTAGTTATCTTGGGATTGTTATTATATCCTATTATAGGGATAAAAATAATCTTACAATTTAGGGATAAGTAATCACGGAATTAGTTATATCGCGATATATCCCGACCAAACGTAAAATAAACTTATCTCAAATTTAATCTCGAAATTAATTTATTCCTATCCCTTGTACCAAAATGGTCCAATTTTTTCCTTTTTTGTTCTTCTCACACTGCTTATTTTGTCATAGGCTTTAGAATAAACAGAGTTTCACTTACATTTTCAAACCTTTAATCTTAATCCCTGTCCATACTCCATACTAATGGTCGCCACATGTTGAAGCAGTTCGATTGAGAAACCAAAGGTTTATTAATAGCTCCAACTATACATTCTTTCAAAAACAACAAAGGGATAATCAAAAAATAATGGTAAATTTAGTAGTACAGTATTGACTTTTAGGAATGTATTTAATGTCGTCTTATACACTCGTAGGATCCCTCTACATAGTCAAAGTCTTTGTTGTTTTTCTAAGATTGTTAGTATTTTCTTCTTTTTATATAGGGAAAAGGGCCAAATATACCCTCTACTTTTAGATATTGTCTACATTTAATATCGGGTCAAATTTATCTACCGTTATATTATCGGGTCAAATTTACCCCTACAATCAGTAAACTTTTAAAAATTACCTCTCAATCCGTCAGGTGACCCAAAATCTCCCAAATTATTTTAATTAAGTTACTGATTCTGCTTCTTGGTCCATTATTTTTAAAATAATTAGCATTTACCTGCTATCTGAATTGGAGAAATAAATAAGAAAAAAAATATTAAATAATACAACCATTAATAAACAAAGTATAGTTATTTGAAAAATCTAAATTAGGTAGCTTGTCTAAATTCTAAAAGTATTTACAACATCCCAATTGTAATGAATTCGTTGCACCAAATGTATGGGGATTTTGCAAGTATTAGTGATTGAAATTGAAGTTCTCGAATTCAACTTTGCTTTAATCAAATGCCAAAACATGGTGCACTCTTAAGTTAGTCGATCGAACTCTATACTAACCAGATAATGGCAAAATATATTTGAATATAATACATGTACATACATGATGATCAACTGCATATAATTCACAATAAATAAACCCACTGAATTCTACAGTGTGTATATGGTTGGAAAATATTTTTTAAACCAATTCCAAAACCATTATTACAAGAAGAAAAGTGAGTGCATTGGTAATTAAAAATATTCATGAATAGTTTGTATAGTCTAGTAACTTTATCATTCACATCAATAGTAATTTCTGAAAATAGTGGAGTAAGAAGAACAACAAGTGATTTAAATAAAAGGAATTTGAGATTTTGGATTACTTAACACATCAAAGGGCAATTTTTAAATGTCTGTTAATGATATAGATAAATTTGGCCAGATAGTATAACGGTAGGGGTAAATTTAACCGGATAATATAACGAGATTAAATGTAGACAATATTCAAAAGTAGATAAGTATATTTGGCCCTTTTCCTTTTTATATACTATTTTGAAAAGCGCATTTTCAAGTTATGTTATTCAATTTGAGGTCACTCTCAAATTTCAGTATGGTGTCCCCTCCATAATACTCGAGGTACATTCTAGATTTAAATTTTATTAATTCGAAATTTTAAAATAACGATCTCAAATGTTAATAACTGAGTTCGAATTTAATAGTACTAATTCATTTTATGGATTTTTAAACATAATAAAAAGCTAAACTTTTTTCACTTTTAGCCCACGCTAGAAAGTATTTATATTCGGTAGCCGAAAAAATGTATAAAATTTGTATAATTTTTTTATATAACATACAGAATAAAAAATATATACACTTTTTCGGCTACCGAATATACTTTTATTATTATTATTTTAAAAGCGGTAATGCAATATTATTTTCCGTAGAAAGTTTGGATCAATGTTTGCTGGATTAGACCGCAACAATATAAAACACTTTACATTCGCCCATGAATGTGGACATGGATTTATTATTAAGTCCCAAAAATTGAATTCATCGACGTAAAACTTCAAAATGCATGATTGGATTTTTGACTTTTATTTGCTTCACTTATTATTTTTTCTTGGTATTAGGAAAAATAATGTATGTATTAATTTTAGTATTATTAATCCTTTGTTTGGTATACTTTTTAAAGTTATGTATAACTAATATAAGTATTAGTTATATACCTTATTTGGTATTATCCTATGCACAACTAATACATAACAAACCATGGTATTAGCAATACGAAAACTATTACTACGTGCATAAGTATGGTTAAAGACAAATTAGCCTTAAAGTCCCGCAAAACTAAAGAATGTGGAGAATAATTTTGTAAAACAATATGTTTTTTAGAATATATATATATATATATATATATATATATATATATATATATATATATAAAATGTATGTCATTTTTAGTACATCACATCAAAATATTCTCAACATTATACTAATACCAGCGTAACTATATATAACTAACTAATCCTCTCATTGCTAATCCATTATATTCAGTAATATTACCAAAAGACCCATTAATATTTTCCACGATCCACTAATATTATTTTAATGCTTTATCGAAACATTCAGCAGCTTTATTGACGAAACAGCAAACTAAAGTCCACTTTATCGTCCCAAGAATTTTTATATATGGATATCTGACCTTTTTCTCGTTTGTCAAAAAAAACTTATCGTGATCGTTACACTAAAACAATAAATTTGAGTCATATATCATGCTTTGCGTTAAAGTTTTATAAATTAATTATGATATTAAAATGAATATTGTACATAATTTCTAAGGATACCATGATAAGTATCGTTTAATGCTGATTTAGTTACTTAAAAAATATTAAATCTTGTTGGCACCTAGTATTTACGTCAACAAATGAATGAATGTAAGATAAATTATATGTCTTTCATACACTCATTTATCACTTAATTATGTATGATATAAACGTAAAAATAAGAAAACCTAACTCACCTTACTTTGTGACTAATGTTCCTTTAAGAAAAATTAATTAAGCTTAAAGTAAACACCAGTGTGTGAGTTTTTTTCCCGACTTTTATTGCTCCATCTAGGGGTAGCAAACAGGCGGGTCAGGTCAGATATACGCGGTTCAGAAATGGGTAATTTAAAAAGCGAATAAATTATCCGACTCGACCCGTATTTGAGACGGATAAAAAATGGGTTATCCGGTGGATAATATAGATATCCATATTATCCATGACTTTTTGAATATAATCACTTATGGGTGAATTCCTAGTCTCCCAAACTTAAGGAACCCCTAATTTGAGGCTTTACAAAAGTAAAAGTTAAACACATTAGTTATTCATTTGATTAACCATTGTTTAAGTGAATAATATGGTTCTTATTCATATTCTACCCGTTATTAAAAAGTTCATTATCCAACCCATCTTTTAATTGATAATATGTTGTTTACATTTTCCCTACTTGGTAATCCATTTAAACGGTTTCAAGGGAGAGAATTACCTGGATTGATATGGGGGTTTCTTATCAATATTTCCTCTGGCGTAGAATTGTAAAATAGTGTGGGATGGCAATTTTTTTGACAGTTTGTTTTACCTACGCTTTGAAATATAATTGAAAGATAGTCACTTTTTATGATTAATAAAGTTGGATAAAAATATTCTTAGCCAAAAAATAAAAACATTCTAGCATAATATAACGTGCTTACACTTGTAAAAGCGCGAAAATCCAGTACACTATATTAGAATTTTACTTGTAGGGAATTCTCGAACTCAACCATTGCGTGTTGAAATTTTACTTGTAAAAATTTCAAACTTTAGTATCTTTTCGTATTTTTTCTGGGGGTAATGTTGTTCAAATTTTATTATCGTATTAAAATGCGGTTAAATGTTGAATAGCTTTGAATCGGTGACTATATCGATTGTGGTCTAAAAATGGCTATTTGCTATTTTACCCAATAGAATTGAGTATTGGAGTATTATCACTTTTAGTCCGTGCTAGAAATTATTTATATTCGGTAGCTAAAAAAGTGTATCAGATTTGTATAACTTTAATATAACATACAAATGTATAAATATACAAAAAAATATATAAAAATTATATATTTTCTTAATTATTATTTTGAGAGTAGCTATACAATGTCATTTTTTCTTGAGTATTATATTTCGGCCCAAAAGTTTTGGAATGGGGTGTCCACACTCCACATCAGAAATAGCTACTCCGAAAGGCCTGAGTCAACTTTTGAGCCCATGAAAAGATTTATACACAAAAAACTAATACGCCACCACTAACCTTAATTAATTAAAGGCGATTTTGTATTCATATCAGATTTTGGATTGGTTTTTGTAACAACAAATTATGTCTATAAATAGTTTCATTGATGAACCTATTGGAGACACTCTGAAAACGTAGAAATCCTTTCTTCTAATATTATCATTCCCTTCTTATGTTAAGTTCTAGTTAATTACATAGTTCTTGTTATATTGCTTTTATTTCATAACACGTTATCAGCATGAGATTCTGCCATCTCGAGCAAATACTTTGAAAGTATCAGAGATACAAACTTTTTTTTTCTAAATAATGTCAAATTTTTCTAAACATGAATTTGTAGCCGTGGATATATCGGGTAAAAGCTACATGTCTTGGGTGCTTGATGCTGAAATTTATTTTGATGCGATGGGTCTGGCAGACACCATCAAGGATAAAAATCAAGCATCAAACCAAGACCGTGCCAAAGCAATGATATTCCTACGTCATCACCTTGATAAAGGCTTGAAAATGGAATATCTCACTGTTAAAGATCTAATTATATTGTGGAATAATTTGAAAGATAGATATGACTACCTGAAGATGGCCGTTCTTCCACAGGCACATTATGACTGGACTCATTTAAGGCTACAAGATTTTAAATCTATCAATGAGTATAATTCTGCTATGTTCAGAATGATCTCCCAATTGAAATTATGTGGAGATAATATTGCTGATCATGATATGTTAGAGAAAACTTTCACCACTTTTCATGCCTCGAATATACTCCTGCAGCAGCAATATTGAGAGATGGGATTCAAAAGAGTATTCTGAACTTATTTCACATCTTCTTGTGGCTGAGCAACATAATGGACTATTAATGAAAAATCATGAAAGTCGACTTGCTGGTTCTTGTCCATTCCCTGAAGTTAATGAGAGAACTTTCACCAAGCTAAGCGTGGAAGAGGTCGTGGCCCCAGTCGTGGTCATGGACGTGGTCGGGGAAGAAACTCTAATCATGATAATAATAATGCACCAAAGAACTCTCCTCATTACCAGGAGTGGAAAAGGAAGGAACAAAAGCATGAAGCGGTGCAAGTAACAAATGCATAAAATACATGCTATAGATGTGGAGGAAAAGGGCACTGGTCACGTACCTATCGTACGCCAAAGCACCTGGTTGAGCTTTATCAAGCCTCCATAGAGAAGACAAAGAAAAATGTTGAATCAAATTTTATTTCTGAAGATAATTTAGACTTCATGCATTTGGATATAGCTGATTACTTTGTACTCCCAGAAGGAGAAATAAGTCATGTGATTTGGACGAATCTGTAGGAATTTAAATATTTTAATTTTTGTTGTTTGTATTATATAGTACGGTTATGCAATTGTTGTACATAAATAAAGGTTATGCTTTGATAATGATGTTTACTATAATATTTATTTTGTTTATGTCATTTTGAATAATATGGATAATCCTCAAATTATGTTTGGATTAAAAACTAATCATGAAGATATTTGTGTAATTGATAGTGGAACACCTCATGCCATATTCAAAGACCAAAAATACTTTTCTTATTTGCATAAGAAAGAAACAAATATTTCTACAATTTCTGGTAATATAAGTTTGATTGAGGGCTCCGGAAGAGCCACTATATTTCTGTCTAAGGGAATGAAACTTATTATAGATAATGCATTGTTCTCCTCCAAGTCCCGAAGAAACTTGTTGAGTTTTATAGATATCCGTTGAAATGGTGTTGCTCCCAAACGCACACGCAAGTATACGTGGTCGACAAGTAATATAGGATTGTAAGTCCAGATATCGTACCCAGAGGGACTTGTGGTTAACTATCAACTAAATTAAACCAAACAATTAATCTATTCAAGCGAATCATAAAGTATGAATATTTAACTAAAATTTAATTTAGAGTAACAAATTAAGAGATTAAAGAAAATAACGACAAGCTTAAAGACAAATTCAATGTGAGTGAATATTCTAGAGCTATGGGTTAGCTAACAACCCAGTTGAGTTTTTCACTTAAATCGTCTAATTAATTTATCTGATTTATTGGTTGACATGGTTAATATTGTTCGTAGCCTTCTCCCGAAGTACTACTCGCCTATTCAAGCTAATCTAACGCCTATATTCCTATGGAATTAAAATTAACAAGAACGCATTAATAATTCCTGTATAGTAACCAAGCAAAGCGATTAGGTATATTCTTATCCTAACCGCAAATCCCCCCCCCTCCCCCCCCCCCC
>AWOL01S0028957.1:15127-32401 GCA_000715115.1 Nicotiana otophora | reverse complement strand
ATATATATACACAAGATTCAAAAAATCTAAGCTAAAAAAGACCTTTTTCAATGCTTATAGTTGAAATTCATTGAAAATATATAATGAATCAATATACAAAATTGAAGAAGATTGACGGTGATTTGGAATCAAAATTCGTAGTTAAAATCGAGTTCAAAAAATTCTTCTGCGACACATGTATCAAACATATATATCACGCATGCATCACACACATAGCTACACATGTGATACACATTTGATACAAATATGATACATATGTGCTAATGATACACAATATGATACACATGTCATTGTTTTCATGTTCATCTTTTACTTCAAAATTTCAATTCAAATCATCTCAAAACTCCACCAAATTATCCCAAAAATTGAGATTCAAGCTCCTTAAGATGTACCCAATCTATTCTAATAACATCCACTCAAAAGAAAGTAATAATTTAATATTTTATAGCTTATTGGATAATATTAGTATTATCTTATGAATTTGTCAATTTTTGTAATAAGCTAATTATAAATAGAGATAACTTAAGTTTTGTAAAATCTTTATGATTCAATGATAAGAAAGGCTTCGGATTGGGCGAGCCCAGCCCAACAAATGTTTAATCCATTACCCATGTCGATGTGTTGTATATGTACTTATTATTTTCTAGAAAAATATTAGGTGCACACTTGAATAAATTAATTATTTTAATTTAATTTAATTGATAGTTAATTGTCTGATCAATTCATGTATACCCTAAAAGGTGCCTTAAATATTGCAGACCGATATTTAAATATCCAAGTGCAGATAAATTTACATCATTGATATAATTGAAGTATCATAGTGTAGTTTAAATATTATTTTTGTTATACTTTATGTGTCATATTAAAACATACTACGATTATTCTAACTTTGTTATAAAATAAAAGCAATTTAGTAAAACATGAACAAGAAATGTTGTTATGAAATAAAAGCAATTTAGTAAAACATGAATAAGAAATGGAGATAGAGGAAGAGATTTTCTTCTTCAATTGTGTGTATTTTCCTATCTATTACAAGGCCTTTATATATACATGAAAAGTGAAGAATCACTATTGCAAAATATGTCATTAAACATATCATTAAGCATTTGAGAGGAAGATCATGAAGGAGGTTATGGAGTTACAATCATAACTCCATAATTATTAGAGTATTGGGAGTTATGGAGATAATGGAGAAGAGTAGACATCCACTATAATTTAATTTTCCTATAACACTCCCCCTTGGATGTCCATAGATAATGTGCCTCGTTAAAATCTTACTAGAAAAAAACCCTATGGGAAAAAAAAATCCTGGTGAAGGAAAAATAGTACACATGGTTAGAAATACGCCTTTTGGTTGCCTCGTTAAAAACCTTACAAGGAAAACCTCGTGGTATAAAACCTTGTAAGGGAAAAAGGGTACAACACGTATTAACTCCCCCTGATGAGAGCATCAATTTACATCCATGAGTCTTCGCATCCCAATCTTGTACACTAGTTTCTTGAAAGTTGACATCGGTAGAGATTTGGTGAACAAATCAGCCATATTATTACTTGAACGAATCTGTTGCACATTGATATCACCATTCGTTTGAAGATCATGTGTGAAAAATAACTTTGGTGAAATATGCCTTGTCATATCTCCTTTTATGAATCATCCCTTCAACTGGGTTATGCACGCTGCATTGTCTTCATATAAAATTGTAGGTAGTTTGTCACACTTCAAACCATATTTGTCTCGAATAAGATGTATTATAGACCTCAACCATACATATTCTAGACTTGCTTCATGAATAGCAACTATCTCAGCATGATTAGATGAAGTAGCCACGATTGATTACTTAGTCGATCGCTAAGATATGGCAGTGCCTCCACATGTAAACACATAGCCATAAAATAAGCCAATATCGGTAGTCCCTTTTAGATACCGCAATATGTGTTTCATTTTATTCCAATGTCTCCTTGTAGGAGCAGGGCTATATCTTGCTAAGACATTAATTGAAAACGTTATGTCAGGCCTTGCAGTGTTAGCAAGATACATTAGTGCACCAATTGCACTAAGATATAGTACTTCAGGACCAAGAAGCTCTTCATTATTTTTATGAGGCCGGAATGGATCTTTATTTATATAGAGTGATCTCACAACCATCGGGGTACTCAATGGATGTGCTTTATCCATATAGAATCGCTTTAAAATCTTTTCAGTGTATGCTGATTGATGGATAAAAATTCCATCTTTCATATACTCAATTTGTCAACCAAGACAAAATTTTGTGTTTCCAAGATCTTTCATTTCAAATTCTTTCTTTAAACAGTCTACTGCTTTAGGAAGCTCCCCAGGAGTTCCAATGATATTTAAATCATCAACATACACAACGATTATAACAAATTCAGATCCATATCTTTTTATAAAGACACAAGGATAAATTGAATCATTCTTGTACCCTTTTTTCAACAGGTACTCACTCAGGCGATTATACCACATGCGCCCTGATTGTTTTCATCCGTATAAAGATTTTTGAAGCTTTATTTAATAAATTTCTTGAAAACCTTAATATGCTTCAGAACAATTTAAATCCTTCAATGATTTTCATGATACGCATATCAAGTTTTTCATGTATTGCCAGATTAAAGCCTGAAATGACTACATCCACCACAGGAGAACATGTCTCTATATAATCAATGCCAGGATGTTTACAATTTGTGACACAAGTCGTCTTTATGTCTATCGACTTGACTTTTTTTCGCACAAGAACACATTTATACATTCACTGGCTTTATACTTTCAAGTGTTGTGAATATCCGTCTAACTTCACATTTTTCAGGTGAAATCAATCTTGATTGCGTATTTTTTTTTTTTTGGCCAATCATTTATCTGTCTACATTCCATGACAGATTTGAGCTCAAGATCCTGGTCAATATTAATAATATTGAGCACTATATTATATTAACAACACCGTCGATGATCATTTTATATCGGTTCCATTATTACCTAATAAAGCCATAACTTATTGAGATCTCTTTATCTCATTATTTTCAGGTACCTGAGCCTCTCTCATGAGGTCTTATGAAGTGTTATGTTGTGGCGCTCTTCTAGAGTACTTGCCTCCTTATTATGATCATCTTGAACATTTGCTCCTCTCCTTGTTTAAGGAGTTTTATCTTTAGAACCGATTAGCCTATTACGCTTTCTGTGTGCCATAAAATCTGTCCATCAAGGATTATTCTATTTGGAGCATTAGCAGCTGAAATACAACATTTAGCTTTGGGTCAGCAAATGCGTCTGGCAACAATTTGCAAATGAATTATCACTTGAACTTCACGTTCATATTTTCTTGTACAAGGATCTATATGTATTCATAATAAATTATTTCACGTATCAATTTTTCAGTTGCATTTGTTCTCCTCCTAATGTTAGGCTCACCAACACATTTTCCAACCTTCTTTGGGAATCCATCTTTGTGCATTGTGGTGGCATAATTAAATCATATTGTACATCCATATTTCTAGATGAAAATTAGTTGGTTCCTGACCCTGAACCGATTGTGATAGGGAGAACTTTTTATAACTTGGTTAGATGCGTACAAGTCCTGTTATATATTAAATAATATATCTCATGCCAAATTTCGTTTTGGGAGTTTTGTTCTCATAACCAATGATTTAGCTATAATTAGAGACATACAATTTCTGCTAAACCAACTTGGATTTAAACCCGTATTATCAAGATAAATCATCATAATTTATATTCTGGAACTTTGCTCTAATAATTTGAGCAAGTAACCTTGCATAAGTCAAACTGCAAGTTGAACAAATGTACATGTGGCCATAGAATATATGCATCTATTAAAATCATATAATAATAAAAGGTCCACATGGCAGGTAACTGGGCCCATATATTTATCACATTTTATTTGCTCCAGAAATCAAGGGATTCAATCCCAACCTTAACTGGTATATCATGAGAATAAGTAGCACACGAGAATTCTTGAAGAATCTTCTATTTCTTCAATATATGCCAATGTGATTCTCAATTAATTTTTCGCATCATAATTGAACCGGGATGGCCAACCGGTCATGCCAACTAATATTTATTTCAGTAAAGCTCTAGTTTACTTGTGGCATGTGATTGCATCATCATGCATACACTTGTGTAGTACAAATAGAAGAAAAGTCAGGTAACCTTTCATATTTACCCGGTATGGTTATAGTAATATAAAGATATTCAATCTTCCTTTCATTTATAGTCTCAATATGCCAACCACTTTGGCTAATACATTTGAAACTCATAATGTTTCTTTTGAGACTTACTACAATATTAATGTTATGAATAATTTTGTTCATCCGGTTAGTAGCAAATTAATTATTTCAGAGCTTTCAATTGCTTTTGTACTACAAGATCTTTTGTCACACCATCCATATAATGAATATCTCTTTCGCAGAGAAAATCATATCATAATAATTGTCATGGTCAAAATCATCATAAGCAACTTCATTTCTTGCTTTAATATTGCCTTAAATAACTTTTTATAAGGCATGGCAAAATATTATATATTTTTTTGGTTGACATATTTATGTAACCACACAGTAATACTCATTATCTTATTTATGTAACCACATAGTAAAACTCATTATATTTCTTTCTCTCATACCTCCATTATAGGTAAATTATAGTATTTATTCAACCATGCATAAGCATATTCTTCTGTATAATTTGTATCAAATATACCATATTCACTTTCATGAATGAGTCTGCATTCACAATGTTTATCCGAAGTCTCATTCTCCTTAAAGAATGGACCATAATTATTTGAACGTATCTCATGACTTACCATATCAATGATAAATACTACCTTCATCTTTTGAAGGATTACTTTGGGAGCCTTTATTATTCTCTTAATTATATTGACTACCACCATGACAGAGTATTACTTTGTCTCTTTGTCATGCTCACGTGAATTCATACACCTACAATAATTATTTAGTCTTCTTTCAGACTTTTGATCTTCCGCTACCACATTAACTCAGGGAATGGAGCTGATCCAATGGGACGAACTTCATGATATTTTATTAAAAGAATATTAGTTTGCCTCATTTATTATTATATTATTAATATGATGCATTGGGATACGAACGCAATGTGTTACTTATATAAATGCGTGTTAAGACATGATGCTTTGGGATTTGAACCCAACATCTTATAATCATCATACACAAAGAACCCAATGTCTCAAAATCTCTTTCAAAATATTGCCACTTCATGAGCAATTTCGAAATGTATAATACAGAAAATATTTTTGTAACTATCTTCAATAAGTAACCATAGCAAGCCCATAAAAATATTATCACTTTTGATGGTAAGGCATAGACATATTCTGTTGTAATATAGAAAGATTTAAAGTAGTATTGCCACTTTTAATTGTCATATTATCTATTGCAAATCTACCAACAGTTGCAGGCTCATTTGTTGTCTTTACTAATATTTTAATACTAGGATTATTGTATGCAACAGAATGCTCAAAAATACTACAAATTTAAATAATAGTATTATACCAATTATGCCAAAAGTACACCAGGAAAAAATATCAGATATTAAAGTTTCAATAGTAACTTTGAAATATGAAACATAAAGGATGTTAGAACGTGTAAAAGATTAGCAAAAATAATATTCCGTCACACCAATATTTTAAGTTATGTGATAACATTGTGTCTATATTGTTTGTTTGTGTTGTGTATGTATAGTATTCAAATGATTCTTGATAAGTAAATATAGAGAAAATCAAACAAGCTAGAGATTGATGTGGTTAGACTACCAACATCAAAGTGACGTCAACAACAACAACAACCCAGTAAAATCTCATTAATGGGGTTTGGGAAGGGTAGTGTGTACGCAGACCTTACCCCTACCCCGAAGGAGTAGAGAGGCTGTTTCCGAAAGACCCTCGGCTCAAAAAAAAAAAAAGAATAAAAAGGGAGACAATATTAATATCACAACAACACTCATAGGATAAATAGGAATACCATGAAATCCAGAAAAAAGATGCAAAGCAAAGTGACATCAAAAAAATATAAAATTGAATTGATATACACATTAGTAATCATAGACATAATAATGGGTAAATATTTTGGCATGCGATTCCTAAGGAGCTTAGAAAAAATATAAATAGACAAAGAGCAATACCTTGAAGCATTACACAAAAAGGATTACTGTAAATTCATACCTTCTTCCATAAAGGAGTTTCGTGAACAACAATTAGCTAATCAGTAGCATATACCTTTTGGTTTCTTTGCAAGCTAAATTGGAAAGAAAATTAGCTCAACTTATTTAGAGAAAAAATTTAGACTTCACTGAATCGAATAATCTCAGTTGGTTAGATATTGTGCTGATAACGTGTTATGAAATAAAAATAATTTAGTAAAATATGAACATGAAATGGAGATAGAGAGAAGGAAAGAGATTTTCTTCTTCAATTGTGTGTATTTTTTTATCTATTACAAGGCCTTTATATAGGCATGAAAAGTGAATAATCACTATTACAAAATATGTTATTGAACATGTCATTAAACATTTAAGAGGAAGATCATGGAAGAGGTTATGGAGTTACAATCATAACTCCATAATTATTAAAGTATTGGAAGTTATGGAGATAATGGAAAAGAGTAAACATCTATTATAATTTAATTTTTCAATAACAAACTTTACATAATAAATGGGACATCTTCGTAACATCACAACTCTTACATGATATTTTACAAAATAAAGTACCGAAATGTATTGATAGCGAAGGAATATCAAAATGATTGGGATAATTTTGAAAAGTTAAATTTTAATTATACATAATAAAATAATATTATAAGATATAAACTTCATTTTGCTAAAAATAAACACCAAATATAAACAAAAGATAAATATACACCTAACATTACTAATGTAAATATATATCCGTTACACGTAGAAAATCTACTACACTATCTGGCATCTATCATCTCGCATCAGAAATGCACAATAAACCGGACCCAACTCCGGTTCTTCCTTTTTCCCTCTAAAATTTCTACTACTTCTTCACTAAAATAAAAAGTCCATAAACCTAATTTTAATTCGAATAAAAAAAACCTACCCTGTTAAAGTTAATTCTTCAAAAATTCTGAACCGGGTAGAGCCAAACCGCCGCCTTCTACTTCCATCTTCCGCCGCATATCTAAAACTTTCCGGTGATTGTTGGAATGTAGCTGGGTCGAAAACGTCGGGCTGCAAGCTGGCCGGTACTCCGGCAAGAGCCGACCGGATTTAAATCGGACCCCACATGCATTGCAAAGAGTTTTTGCACCCATTGGACCGGCCCGCCACTGTGGAGTCTTTTGTACGCTACAATGGCTACACCGCCGCGGCGGGGCCCCACCTCCCGCTGCCTTCTTCCTCCGCTTATTCGCCGCCGGCTTCCGTACTATCGACTCGGCTGTATGAACAATACAAGGTGATAACGAGAACGACATTGTTGTTGTAGTGGAGGAAGAGGAAGAGGAAGTAGAAGCTGACTCGGTCAATGAAAGTGACCAAACTCGGGCGGCGGTTGTACGTTTGGTTCTTGACCCGGTTTGAACCGGAGTGGTGAAGCATGACTTGCTGTCTTGGACCGGAGTTTTCATCTCCCCCTGGTTCAGTAATTTTCCGGTAGTGTACGTGAATGAATCTTCAACAAAATGAGCTAGCCATTCGAGGTTATCCTCGTCATTTTCCTAAAAATTAAAAACAGCTCTCATTAATTCCTCTAGTAAAAAAAAAAATGTTTCTTTCACAAAAAATAGTTCTTACCGGATAATGGAATTCACCAAAATCTTGTTTTCCAGATAAATTGGTAACATTTTCAGCTTCAACTTTCTCTGGCTTTTTCCCGTTATACCCCTGTGGGTGCTCTTCTTCGTTTTCAGTGGAACAATTATTGGAGAAGTCAAGGAGTTCATCTACCAAAAATTCATCGACAGTACAGTCCATGCCCTATTCAACGCCCAAAGAAAAATGACAAATACAAAAGTATATAATTAAATTCACTAGTCAAAAGTATATAAAATATGTACAATATTTTTTTGTATATGATACACACTTATATAAAAATTATACATTTTATAGGTTATTATTTTTGAAAACAATTAAAAATATATAATTTTTTAAAAGATAAATCGTTATATAAATATACAAAAAAAAAGAATCATGAAAATAGAAGGGAAAATTAGAGAGTACCTCTGGAGAGAAGAAGAGAGTGAAGGAAGGGTAAAAGAGTGTTGAGAGTTTGGTAAGGAATTCAATGGGAGATAAAAAGAGTGATATAAAATGATTCTGTTTCTTAAAAAGCGTTCCCTTATCATACCCAAAAATATACTATTTTTTTTTTAGTTTTTCATTTGGTGTCCAGTTACCGATATTTATATTGGAACCCGATTAAATTTAAATTTGCACCGTAAAATTTCACATTGGGAGTAAAGCGTTCAGCGATTCTATAATTAAGACTCGAACCCGAAATCTGTGGTTAAGGATGAAAGAGTAAAAAATATTTTCATTTGTCTTTGCTTTCCCGCTCTATGTTTTTTCCAATTTGCCACATAAATCTGATCAAAGCACAGTACATTAACAAAATCAAAGCCAATTCACTGTAATCTGAGATTACTATTTTACACCACTAGATCTACTTTGAATAATTGTCTTGAACTCCTGTGTCATATTTTTTTATTTAAAAATTTGGAAAAATCTATTTAAGAAGGCGTTTGAACATAAAAATTATAATTTTTGAAAAAAACTAGTAGTATTTAGATTTAAGTTGAAAAATGGTATTTGAAATTTAAATTTATGTTTGGACATATATTTCACTTGAAAAAATGTTGTAGTTTTGTGAGTGGGGAAAAAATTCTAAAGTTTTTGAAAAAGTAGTCAAAATTCATTTTCGAAAAAGTTCCAAAAACTTGTAAAATTTTATGGACAAATATATATATTTTTTTAAAATTTAAATTACTCCCTTTGTTCCCTTTTACTTGTCCACTGTGGACTTTTTACTGTCTTTAAGAAATAATAAATATAGTATGTATTTTACCATACAACTCCTAATAATGATAGTCTTTCAAAAAGTATTGGGAAATAAGTTTGAAAATGAGTAATTAGGGATAAGGGTATAACAAGAAAAAAAGATTATATTTTTCTTGATTTAGTACAGTGATCAAATAAAAGTAAAAATGTATTTTTAGTATAGTGGACAAGTAAAAGTGAACGAAGAGAACTTTTTTTTTTATGGACAAACGGGCCTTAAGAAGCATCACGACCAAGAACCAAAATATCAATGCTGCGCTACTTAATTACTGCTGACGTTATTAATGGTTGGGGAATTAAATGGAAGTAAATGGTAATCCAAACTTCCTGTAAATTGAAAATAGGAATTCAAGATAGTGTGTGGGTAAAAATTTACTTGCATTGAGTGTTTGCACCAAGTTAAAAAAGAAAAGATATGTGTCAAGTGGCGGAACATTATTTTAATTAAATATGACAAAATATAAATAAAAACAAAATAGAGAAGTACGGAAAATTAACATATATATATATATATATATATACACTTTTTTACTATGATTTGATGATATTATAAGTTAATTTTTTTAATTGGACATAAACACCCGATCACTTGGAAGCAATTATGATCAAGTGATACAAATATTTTACTTTGATTTGATGATTTTTTTAATATATTTATTTTAATTAGACATAAACATTCGATACGACCACTTAGGATTCGTTTGTCCATAAAATAAATTCTTTTTTTTCCGAATATGTTTTTAAAAATGTGTTTGTCTATGAAATTTTGTAAGTTTTTGAAAATATTTCAAAAATGAGTTTTTTTAAAAACTAGAAAGTGATTTTGGGCACTTTTTCAAAATTTTTAGAAAAAAAAACTTTTTTCCTCGATCACAAAACTACAGCATTTTTCATGTGAAATGCATGTCCAAACATAACTTTAAATTTCAAATATTCCATCATTTTTCGAGTTAACTTCAAATATTATTTTTTTTTTCAAAAATTACAATTTATATGTCCAAACGTCTGCTTATTCACTTGGAAGCAATTAGCAAAGTGAGCTAAAATTAGATATAGGAACCACTGACTTGGCTCCAGCTTTTATGTCTCCTACTTTACCAACTGAAATGATTCTAAAAAGTAGATTACCTTAGCACCGAGTATGACAAGACTCCAGAGTACCAGAATTGTAATGGGGATTTGTATAACTACATACTCAAGAGTACTAGAATTCATGTGTCATTTTTTATTTTTATTATATTAATATGAGAAGAATAATTATATTATATTTTTATATAATTTTTAAAATTCAAAATTCTATCTTAAAATATATTTTTTTTCAAATTATCGATCAAAAAAATGTTATTACTATTATTGTTTACCCTAAAAAACGGATAACAATTAAATTTATTTGTGGTTTTAAGGATACGTGGAATAATTCGACACAAACGATAAATTACGTTAGATTAAATGGATAAAGGAGGTAATAAATTATCAAACCACTTGAGGAGCTTAACAACAGCCTTAGTGAAATATCAGCCCACGATCCCGGACTCACAATGACCAAACACTGATGAACAAGAATAAGAACTTTTAATAACAGAGAAAATGATAGTATATTGCTTTGATATGCGTGTTACAGTGTCTAATGAATAATCAGACCCCTTTTATATAGTAAGGAAGTCCTACCCTAGGTACAATTCTATAAAAGGTAAAAATCTTCCACTTAACTAATCACCGGATTTCCGCCGGTACGTGCCGAGATCCACGTCGTGGTACCCGGCTGGTCACGGATATCACGTCCTTCTGTTAATCATGCTCGGTTGCCTGACAACATTTTCTGAAATCTTTTGGAATTTGGACCGATCACTGGGGTCATGGCCCCGATATTCCCGAGGGTGGGCATTGTGCCCCCGGATCCTGGCTCGATGAGACCCTCGCCTCGATTCCGGTTTCTTATCATCACGTATCTTGCTCGATTTACCTTATTGAAAATCGGGGTACCCCAAGGCCCGGTTTCACCCTATACAGATAGTCCCTTAGTTTCTTGGAGAGTAAGTTTACATAAACGATGAGGAACGACATGAACTCTTCGATTCCTTCTTCAACATGCTGGGACAAAAATGACAAAGAAACTGAAACGTCACGTCAGTCGAGGAACTTTGGAGAAGGAGACTGCCAAGGAGCAGCTGCCCTCGGTGGAGGTCCAATTTCGAGTGGCGAGGGAGAAAGCCGAGGCCCGGGCCTAAAAAATCAAAGACCTCCAGTCTCAACTGGGCTCGACCATCGCTGAACGGGATGCCCTTGGCGAGGAGCTTAAAATAGCCAAGTCAGTGACGAAAATAACCAGGGCCGATGCTGGAGAGATGGTGGCTCAGTACAGAGCTGATGCTGAGGTAGCCCAGGACCGCCTGAAAGTCACTGTTGAGTACGTGAAGTGGCAGTCCCGAAGAGAGGCTCTCGAGGAGGTCCATTCCTAGGGTTTCGACCTGTCGGCCAAGATCGAAGATGCTAAAAGGCTCGAGGCCATGGCCAAGAAGCTAGGTGACCACGAGGACGAGGAAGGCTCTGAGGGCTATGACGAACCCGAGGATGGAGAAGACCTTGATGGCTCCGGTGATGAGGCTGGCTTTGGTGGAGATCAGGCTTAGGTGCCTTAGATATTTTTCTTTTGTTTTTATATTTTTGTTCATTTTGTTGAGGCCGTTTGGCCTTTGTAAATATCTTTATTTGAATATATATATAAGGCAATATCTATCCTCAAGGAACAAAATGTAATAGTCTTAAGGAACAAAATATATATCTGCAAGGTGAAAACTTTATTTTATTTCTGTGCGCAACATACAAGATTGCAAATGTGTATAAGATTCGTGTTATGGCATAAGTTGTCTATGCAGGCACGGTTCATTTGAACATTTGGCCCTTACAATAAATCCTATCCACCGAGCCCAGACTATTCAAGCATAAAATTTTCTTCCTTGCTAGAATCATTATCCGAGGATAGTGGCCCCCATTATTAGAGGTCGCTCGTTGAGAGGGCTCGGATACTGTTGATGCGACCCTGGACTCTGATTCGTAACCGGTCTTCAATTCTAAGTTAGCACGATCTACTCTTGCCTCGTTAAAAACCTTACTGGAAAACCCATTTGAGACAAAACCGGTTCAAGAAAAAAAGAGTGCAACGCGTATTTTCGGGCCTAACAACTTACATCATTCTTTGGCCGTTGCCTGTAAGTGTTAGTCCAATTCGTAATATATGTAAAGAAAAGAATGGATGGGGTCGTACTTTAGCAGTAGTAGCATTTTAAGTGGGTTACGTTCCAGTTGTTCGGTAGTCACTCACCGTTCCCTGCTTCGTGTTTGTATGATCCTTTGCCGGTAATCTCTATAATTCGATATGGGCCTTCTCAATTCGGTCCCAGCTTCCCTTCGTTCGGGTTTCGGGTGTTTAGTGTCACCTTTATTAACACCAAGTCCCCGATATTGAAGTGTCGGAGGTTGGCTCTCCAGTTATAATACCTTTCGATCCGTTATTTTTTAGCGGCCAACCGGACGAGGGCGGCCTCGCGCCTCTCGTCCAATAGTTCCAGGCTCGTGCTCATGGCCTTATCGTTTGACTCTTCGGTCACATATATGAACTTGAAACTCGGTTCTCCTACTTGGACTGATATTAGCGCTTCGGCACTATAGAACTGCGAGAATGAGGTAGCCTCGGTACTAGATTTTGAGGTCGTACGATATGCCCACAGGACTTCGGGCAAAATTTCCTTCTATTTTCCTTTGGCATCAGTCAATCTTTTCTTAAGGTTTTGGAGTATGGTCTTGTTTATAGACTCTGCCTGCCCGTTCCCACTAGGGTGATAGGGTGTTGATAGGATCCTTTTGAACTTATGGTCCTCGAAAAATTTTCTCACCTTACTGCCGATGAACTTCTTCCCGTTGTCGTAAACGATCTCGGCCGGCATTCTAAACCGGCATATTATGTGGTCCCAAATAAAATCAATAACTTCTTTCTTCCTGACTTTCTGTCACGACCCAAAATTCCAACCTGTCGTGATGGAGCCTATCTTAATATTAGGCAAGCCGATAAATCAATAATCCACAATTTCTTTCAAGTTTGAAAATATAATATTTAAATACAATAAAAAAATCCCACAAATACTAATACGAACACTCCCCAAAACCTGGTGTCACTGAGTACACGAGCATCTAATGTGAATACAAGTCTGGAAAAATACGGTCTATAATAGTCTAAGACCACAATATGGTAAACAAAGAGATAGGGAAGGAGAGACAAGGTCTGCGAAATACGGCAGCTACCTCTGAATCTCCGGAAGATCAACTGTACGAGAGAATCAACACTCGCTATGTCCAGAAGCACTTGGATCTGCACACGAAGTGCAAGGTGTAGTATGAGTACAACCAACTCAGCAAGTAACAATAATAAATAAGGAACTGAAGATAATGACGAGCTACACAGTTATAGTTCAGTTTCAGCAATTCCAGCAAAGAATAGGCATGCTTTCAAATCCAAAAGTTTAAGTCAAATCACTTTTATATAGTTCATGTTGATGTAATCCGAATATAGAATCTTTCAGAAAATTTCACAACAATGACAATTAGCAACTAAATACAACAACAAATGAAAAGCAAGTACAGCCTCTCAGGGAAACAGTCACTCCACTCGTCACAACAACTCAACCACTCGGTTCTCAGCCCTCAGCACTCGCACTCAATGGGTACCCACGCTCATTGGGGGTGTACAGACTCCGGAGGGGCTCCTACAGCCCAAGCACTATAATCTGCAGGGACAACTCACATGCTGCACGGACAACTCACGTGCCATAATAGAAATATCTAGATCCGCACAGCCAACTCACGTGCGATAGTATAATATAAGGGGTCCGCACGGCCAATTCAAGTGCTGCACGGCCAACTCATGTGCTATAGTATAATATAAGGATCCGCACGGATAACTCACGTGTTGTACGGCCAACTCACGTGCTATAGTATAATAACTTACAATCAGGCCCTCGGCCTCACTCAGTCATAAAGCTCTCCAGTCTCCCGGGCTCTTCACAATCATAAAATCAGCCCAAACAACAATGATATGATACATCAATAATGAACAATAGAGACTGAGATAAAATAATCAAGTAAGTTGTGGCTGAGTACAAAATAACAATTTAATCAGATAATTTACATGTACACGACCTCTGTGGGTCCCAAAAATACCAACATATAGCCTAAACATGGTTTCTAGCATGACTTATAGTCAAGTTTCCACAACACATAAAGAGCACATAACTATCAACAAGTTATTCAGCTTTACAGTTTCCACGGGACGGACCAAGTCATAATCCTCTCGGTGCACGCCCACACGCCCGTCACCTAGCATATGCGTCATCTCCAAAATAATCACATGACACAAAATTCCGGGGTTTCATACCCTCAGGACCGGATTTGTAACTGTTACTTACCTCAGAGCGTGAAATTCATTACTCTACTATGCCTTTGCCTCGCAAATCGGCCTCCGAATTCCTCGAATCTAGTCACAAATAATTTGTTTTAGTCTATAAAATTTATTAGAATTAATTCCATATAACAATATAATTTTTCCATAAAAAATCCAAAATTAACTCCAAATATCGCTCGTGGGGCCCACGTCTCGGAACTCGACAAAAGTTACAAAATATGAACCCTCATTCCACCACAAGTCTAACCATACCAAAATTACTAAATTCCGATAATAATTCGGCCTTCAAATCCTCAAATTTATCCAAGAGGGTTTTCAAACTTTTCCAACTTAATTCACCAATTAAATGAGAAAAACAACCATGAATTCGGGTAATTTAACCAATATTGAGTTAAGAACACTTACCACGTTGTTTTCTCGAAAAAGCTCCCAAAACTCGCTTCAATCCGAGCTCCAAATAGTTAAAAATGGATTTTCTGAACTTAAACTTTATGTCCAAACCTCTCTTATTCGCGAACGCGACAGGTCCCTTGCATTCGCGAAGCACAACTCGACTGCCCACAAATTTAACCCTTCGCGAACGCGACCGTGGCTTCGCGAACGCGAAACTTTACAAATCTTACCCTTCGCGAACGCATCCACGGCTTTGTGAACGCGACGCTTTACGAGCTCAGGCCTTCGCGAACGCGACCACCACCTCGCGAATGCGTAGAACAAGGACTTGGGGTCCCCAATAGCCTCACTCTTCTTCGCAAACGCGACACCACTCACGCGTTCGCGATGCACACACAGACCATACCTTCGCGTTCGCGTCCTCCCCTTCGCAAATGCGAAGAACAAAACCTCACACTCAGAAAACACTCTTCGCGAACGCGAGGGCCTACTCGCGAACACGAAAGAGAAAATCAGTAAATGCAACAGCAGATATGAGCAATCTCACCAAGGCCAAAAATGATCCATTAACCATCCCGGAACTCACCCGAGCCCTAGGGACCTCAACCAAACATACCGTCAAGTCCTAAAATATCATACGAACTTAGTCGAACCCTCAAATTACCTCAAACAATGCTAAAACCATGAATCATACCCCAATTCAAGCCTAATAAACATTGAAATTTGTAATTTCTACAAATGACTTTGGAACCTATCAAATCACGTCCGATTGACCTCAAATTTTGCACACAAGTCATAAATGACATAACAGAGGAATTCAAATTTTCAGAATCAGATTTCGACCCCGATATCAAAAAATCAATCCCCCGGTCAAACTTTTTAAAAATTAAACTTTCGGCATTTCAAGCCTAATTCCACCACGGACCTCTAAATAATTTTTCGGACACGCTCCTAAGTCCAAAATCACCATACAAAGCTATTCAAATTATCAAAATTCAAATCCTAGGTCGTTTATAGGTAGGTCCATATCCGGTCAACTGTTCTAACTTAAATTTTCAATTATGAGACTAAGTGTCTCATTTTATTCCGAATTCTTTGCTGACCAGAACCAACTAACCCGGTAAGTCATAAAATAACTATAAAGCATAAATTGAGCAGTAAATGGAGTAACGGGTTTATAACACTCAAACGACCGACCGGGTCATTACATTCTCTCCCTCCTAAACAAACGTTCGTCCTCGAGCGAGTTTAGATTAATACCTGGAGTCTCAAATAAGTGTGGATATTTGCTCTGTATCTCTTGCTCAATATCCCAAGTAGCTTCTCCAACTGGCTGCCCTCTCCACTGCACCTTCACTGATGCTATGCTTTTTGACCTCAGCTTTCGAATCTGCCGATCTAGAATAGCCACCGGCTCCACATCATAAGTCAAATTACTGTCTAGTTGTATTGTACTGAAATCCAGAATATGAGACAGATCTCCGACATATTTTCGGAGCATGGATACATGGAAAACTGGATGAACACCTGATAGACTAGGTGGCAAAGCAAGTTCATAAGCCACTTCTCCAATTTTCTTAAGTATCTCAAAAGGCCCAATATACCGAGGGCTCAACTTGCCCTTCTTTCCGAACCTCAAGACACCCTTCATTGGTGAAATCTTGAGCAGAACATTCTCCCCAGCCATGTAAGCAACATCACAGACCTTCATGTCTGCATAACTCTTTTGTCTAGACTGTGCCGTGTGAAGCCGCTCCTGAATCACTTTGACCCTCTCTAAAGCATCCTGAACCAAGTCAGTACCCAATATTCTAACCTCACACGGCTCAAACCAAACCACCAGAGACCGACACCGTCTCCCATATAAAGCTCCATACGGAGCCATATGAATGCTTGACTTATAGCTATTATTGTAAGCAAACTCTGCGAGTGGCAGAAATTGATCCCAAGAACCCCCAAAATCCATGACACAAGCGCGTAGTATATCCTCCAATATCTGAATAGTGTACTCAGACTGTTCGTCCGTCTGAGGGTGAAATATTGTACTCAACTGAACCCGTGTGCCCAATTCTCGCTGCACTTCTCTCCAAAAATGTGATGTAAACTGTGTGCCCCGATCTAAAATGATGGACACCGGCACACCATGTAAGCGAACAATCTCGCGAATATAAATCCCAGCTAACCGCTCCGAAGAATAATTAGTACCAACTGGGATAAAATGTGCAGATTTGGTCAACCGTCTACTATCACCCAAACAATATCAAACTTTCTCAAAGTACGTGGAAGCCCAACTATGAAATCCATGGTAATACGCTCCCATTTCCACTCTGGAATTTCAAGTCTCTGAAGCAATCCT
>AWOL01S0028957.1:0-15056 GCA_000715115.1 Nicotiana otophora | reverse complement strand
ACTATCACCCAAACAATATCAAACTTTCTCAAAGTACGTGGAAGCCCAACTATGAAATCCATGGTAATACGCTCCCATTTCCACTCTGGAATTTCAAGTCTCTGAAGCAATCCTCCCAGCCTCTGATGTTCATACTTTACCTGTTGACAATTTAGACACCGAGCTACAAACCCAACTATATCTTTCTTCATCCGCCTCCACCAATAGTGCTGTCTCAAATCCTGGTACATCTTCGCGGCGCCTGGATGAATAGAGTACCGCGAACTGTGAGCTTCCTGGAGAATCAGCTCACGCAAACCATCTACATTAGGCATACATAGCCTGCCCTACATTCGTAATACACTGTCATCTCCAATAGTGAATTCCTTGGCATTACCATGTTGAACCGTGTCCTTAAGGACAAGTAGATGTGGATCATCATATTGGCCTCTCTGATGCGATCATATAAAGAAGACCGAGAAACCACACAAGCCAAAACTCGATTCGGCTCGAAAACATCCAATCTAATAAACTGGTTGGCCAAGGCCTGAACATGTAATGCTAAAGGCCTCTCTGCTATCGGTAAGTATGCTAAGCTGTCCAAACTCTCCGCCTTACGACTCAAGGTATCGGCCACTACATTGGCCTTTCCGGGATGATAGAGAATGGTAATGTCATAATCCTTAAGCAACTCTAACCACCTCCGCTATCGCAAATTAATATCTTTCTGTTTGAATAGATGTTGTAGACTCCGATGATCGGTATATACCTCACACTGGACACCGTACAAGTAATGCCGCCAAATTTTCAAGGCATAAACAATAGCTATTAACTCAAGATCATGGACTGGATAGTTCTTCTCATGTACCTTTAACTGCCTAGATGCATAGGCAATCACCCTACCGCCTTGCATCAGCACTACGCCGAGACCAATATGCGACGCATCACAATACACAGTATAAGACTCTGAACCTGTAGGCAATACCAATACTGGAGCTGTAGTCAAAGCTGTTTTGAGCTTCTGAAATCTCTCTTCATACTCATCCGACAACCTGAACGGAGCACTTTTCTAGGTTAATTTAGTCATAGGTGATGCAATAGACGAGAAATCCTCCACGAAGCGACGATAATATCCGGCCAAGCTGAGAAAACTCCGAATCTCAGTAACTGAAGATGGCCTGGGCTTATTCTGAACTGCCTCTATTTTCTTCGGACCCATCTTAATTCCTTTACTGGACACTATATGTCCCAAGAATGCCACCGAACTAAGCCAGAACTCACACTTAGAGAATTTGGCATAAAGTCTCTCCTCTCTCAGCCTTTGTAATACAATACCCAAGTGTTGTGCATGCTCCTCCTGGCTACGTGAGTACACCAGAATATCATCAATAAGTATTACGACAAATAAATCAAGATATGGTTGGAATACACTATTCATCAAATGCATAAATACTGCTGGGGCATTGGTTAGCCTAAAAGACATCACCAGAAATTCGTAGTGGCCATAACGAGTTTTGGATGCCGTCTTTAGAATATCCGAATCTCATTTCAACTGGGGATACCCTGATCTCAAATCAATTTTGGAGAACACCCTCGCTCCCTGAAGCTGGTCAAATAAGTCATCAATACGCGGCACGAGATATTTATTCTTGATTGTAACTTTGTTCAACTGCCTATAATCAATGCACATTCGCATAGTACGATCTTGCTTCTTCACAAACAGAACCGGTACACCCCAAGGTGACACACTAGTCCTAATAAACCCCTTTTCAAGGAGTTCTTAAAGTTTCTCTTTCAATTCTTTTAACTCAGATGGTGCCATACGATACGGAGGAATAGAAATGGGCTGAGTGCCCTGCACCAAGTCAATACCAAAATCAATATCCCTGTCGTGTGGCATACCCGGCAGGTCTGCAGGAAATATATCTGAAAAGTCTCGCACGACCGGTACTGAATCAATAATAGGAGTATCTGCATCAACATCTCTCACAAAGGCCAAATATGACAAACATCCCTTTTCAACCATACGTTGGGCCTTCAAATAAGAAATTACCCTGCTAGGAACAAAATCTAGAGAACCTCTCCATTCAACCTTTGGCAACCCTAGCATCGCCAATGTCACAATTTTTGCGTGACAGTCCAGAATAACATGACATGGAGACAACCAATCCATACCTAGGATTACATCGAAATCAATCATACTGAGTAATAAAAGATCAACTCTAGTCTTCAGTTCCCCAATAGTTACCTCACACGACCGATACACATGATCCACATTAATAATATCGCCCACCGGTGTAGATACACCAATAAGTGAAACTAAGGACTCACAGGGCATATCCAAGATAATGACCAAAATACGATGATACATATGAATAAGTGGAACCAAGGTCAAATAATATAGAAGTCTCCCTGTGGCACACTGAAACAATACCTGTGATCACTGCATCTGAGGCAACAACATCTGGCCTAGCAGGAAAAGCATAGAATCGAGCCTGCCCGCCACCTGATCGGCCTCCCCCTCTTGGGCGACCCCTAGCTGCTTGACCCTCACCCCGATCTGGCTGGGCGGGTGGTGGGACTGCTGGTGCTGGTGCCGTTAGTCGAGGACTCTACTGTGGAGCCCCACTCAACATCCTAAGACACTATCTCTTAAAATGACCAAATTCTTCGCACTCGAAACAACCCCTCCTCTGACGGAACTGTTGCTCCTGATAACCCGAGGAATTACCTGCAGAAGCCTGAGTGGACAAGGCATGATGCGAACTCTGCATTGGTAGTGCACTGAATAAAGACTGGCCTGAGTGAGCACTATAAGAACCATGGCTAGCTGATGCACCACGATGCGATGGACGACCCGTCTGAGCGTGTTTGTAAGAACGACCCTTACCGCGGTAAAAGTGTCCCCCTGAAGGAACGCTGCTGTAATCACCTGGACCACGAGGCCTCTTAGCCTCTCTCTCTCTCCATGTTCCTGGCTACGAACCATCTCTATCTGTCGAGCAATATCCACTACCTCATCAAAAGTAGCACCAGATACTCTCTCCCTAGTCATAAGTAATTGCAACTGATATGTGAGGCCATCAATGAACTTCCTAATCCTCTCCCTATCAGTGGGAACCAACCAGACTGCGTGATGAGCCAACTCAGAAAATCTTATCTTGTACTGTGTCACGGTCATATCACCCTGACGAAGCTTCTCAAACTATCTGCGCAGCTCCTCTATGCAGGACTGAGGCACGAACTTCTCCAAAAAGATTACGAAGAACTGTTGCCAAGTAAGGGATACTGCGCCAACAGGCCTACGCCTCTCGTAAGTCTCCCACCATCCGAGTGCAGCCCCAGAAAACTGAAAAGTAGTGAATGAGACCCCACTAGTCTCCAGAAAACCTGCTGTCCGAAGCATCCATTGACACCTATTCAGAAAACTCTGAGCATCCTCTGAATTCGTACCTCTAAAAGATGGAGGTCGAAGACTCTCAAATCTCTCTAGTCTCCTCTGCTCATCATCTGCCATAACAGGAACTACCGGGGCCTGAGCAGCTGCAGCCGACTAGGCTGGTAGTGCCCCCGGTATCTGAAGTTCCTGTACTACCTGGTCTGGAGTACGGGCAATAGGGGTATGAGTACCTCCTCCGACCTGAGAAGTGGCAGGTGCGGCCTGAGCCGAAACCACCTGAGCTAGACCAGTGCAAGCTGCCAATATCTGGGCCAAAGTATCCTAAAGGCCTAGAACCTCAATTAGGATAACTGGTGCCTGAGCTGATCCTGTCGGTTCAGCTATATCTAGAATCTGCTCCTAAGATGGAGCAACTGGTGGTACTACAGGTGCTGGTCCAACTGTGGTAAGAGCTACACCTCGCCCTCTACCTCGACCTCGGCCTCTACCACGGCCCCGGCCTCTCGCGGCCCTAACTGGTGGAACTGGTGGCTCACCGTCCGATCCGATAGTATGTGTCCTCACCATCTGTGAGAGAATAGATTAATAGAGATTTAGTTTCCGGACTCAAAAAATTCGCACGACAAAATACAAGAAAGTGAAATTTTCTTAAGGGTTCTGCAACCTCTCGAAGATAAGTACAAACGTCTCTATACCGATCCGCAAGACTCTACTAAACCTGCTCATGACTCATGAGACCTATGTAACCTAAAGCTCTGATACCAACTTGTCACGGCCCAAAATCCCAACCAGTCATGTTGGCGCCTATCTCGATACTAGGCAAGCCGATAATATCAATAATTCATAATTTCTTTCAAGTTTGAAAATATAATATTTAAATATAATACAAAATCCCACAAATACTAATACGAACACTCCCCAAAACCTGGTGTCACTAAGTACACGAGCATCTAATGTGAATACAAGTGTGGAAGAATACGGTCTATAATAGTCTAAGACCAAAATATGGTAAACAAGGAGATAGGGAGGGAGAGACAAGGACTGCGAAACACGACAGCTACCTCTAAATCTCCGAAAGATCAACTGTATGACAGAATCAACACTCGCTATGTCCAGAAGCACTTGGATCTGCACATGAAGTGCAGGGTATAGTATCAGTACAACCAACTGAGCAAGTAACAATAATAAATAAGGAACTGAAGATAATGACGAGCTACACAGTTATAGTTCGGTTTCAGCAATTCCAGCAAAAAATAGACATGCTTTCAAATCCAGTAGTTTAAGTCAAATCACTTTTATACAGTTCATGTTCATGTAATTCGGATATAGAATCTTTTAGAAAATTTCACAATAATGACAGATAGCAACTAAATGCAACAACAAATGAAAATCAAGTACAACCTCTCAGGGTAACAGCCACTCCACTCATCACAACAACTCAACCACTCGGCTCTCAGCTCTCAGCACTCACAATCAATGGGTACCCACGCTCACTGGGGGTGTATAGACTCCGGAGGGGCTCCTACAGCCCAAGCACTATAATCTGCACGTACAACTCACGTGCTGCACGGACAACTCACGTGCCATAATATAAATATCTGGATCCTCACGGCCAACTCACGTGCTGCACGGCCAACTCACGTGCTGCACGGCCAACTCACGTGCTATAGTATAATATAAGGATCCGCACGGACAACTCGCGTGCTGCACGACCAACTCACGTGCTATAGTATAATATAAGGATCCGCACGGACAACTCACGTGCTGTATGGCCAACTCACGTGCTATAGTATAATATAAGGATCCGCACGGACAACTCACGTGCTGTATGGCCAACTCACGTGCTATAGTATAATAACTCACAATCAGGCCCTCGGCCTCACTCAACCATAAAGCTCTCTAGTCTCCCGGGCTCTCCATAATCATAAAATCAGCCCAAACAACAATGATATGATACATCAATAATGAACAATAGAGACTGAGATAAAATAATCAAGTAAGCTGTGACTGAGTATAAAATAATAATTTAAGCAGATAATTCACATGTACACGACCTCTGTGGGTCCCAACAATACCAACATATAGCCTAAACATGGTTTCTAGCATCACTTATAGTCAAGTTTCCACAACACATAAAGAGCACATAACTATCAACAAGTTATTTAGCTTAACAGTTTCCACGGGATGGACCAAGTCACAATCCCCTCGGTGCACGCCCACACGCCCGTCACCTAGCATATGCGTCACCTCCAAAATAATCACATGACACAAAATTCTGGGGTTTCATACCCTCAGGACCAGATTTAAAACTGTTACTTACCTCAGAGCGTGACATTCTTTACTCTACTATGCCTTTGGCTCGCAAATCGGCCTCTGAATGCCTCGAATCTAGTCACAAATAATTCATTTCAGTCAATAAAATTTATTAGAATTAATTCCATATAAAAATATAAATTTTCCATAAAAATCTGAATTTTAACTCCAAAAATCGCCTGTGGGGCCCACGTCTCGGAACTCGACAAAAGTTATAAAATATGAAACCCCATTCCACCACGAGTCTAACCATACCAAAATTACTAAATTTCGATAACAATTCAGCCCTCAAATCCTCAAATTTATCCAAGAGGGTTTTCAAACTTTTCCAACTTAATTCACCAATTAAATGATAAAAACAACCATGGATTCGGGTAATTTAACCAATATTGAGTTAGGAACACTTACCCCATTGTTTTCTCGGAATATCTCCCAAATATTGCCTCAATCCGAGCTCCAAATTATTAAAAATGGAAGTCCCATTTTCTGAACTTAAACTTTCTGTCCAGACCTCTCTTCTTCGCGAACGTGACAGGTGCCTCGCGTTCACGAAGCACAACTCGACTGCTCACAAATTTAACCCTTCGCGAATGCGACTGTGGCTTCACGAACGCGAAGCTTTACAAATCTTACCCTTCGCGAACGCGACCACGGCTTCGCGAACGCGAAGCTTTACCAGCTCAGGCCTTCGCGAACGCAAACGCGAACGCGACCACCACCTCGCGAATGCGTAGAACAAGGACTTGGGGTCCCCAGTAGCCTCGCTCTTCTTCGCGAAGGCGACACCACTCACGCATTCGCGATGTACACACTGACCATTTCTTCGCGTTCACATCCTCCCCTTCGCGAACGTGGAGAACAAAACCTCACACTCCGAAAACACTCTTCGCGAACGCGAGTGCCCACTCGCAAACGCGAAAGAGAAAATCAGAAAAATACAGCAGCAGATATCGGCAATCTCACCAAGGCCAAAAATGATCCGTTACCCCTCCCCCCCTCCGGAACTCACCCGAGCCCCCTGTGACCGCAACCAAACATACCATCAAGTTCTAAAACATTATACGAACTCAGTAGAACCCTCAAATCACCTCAAACAACGGTAAAACCACGAATCTTGCCCCAATTCAAGCCTAATGAAGTTTGAAAATTTTAATTTATACAAATGACTCCGGAACCTATCAAATCACGTCCGATTGACCTCAAATTTTGCAAACAAGTCATAAATGATATAACAAAGGTATTCAAATTTTTAGAATCGGATTTCGACCCCGATATCAAAAAGTCAACCCCCCGGTCAAACTTCCCAAAAATTAGACTTTCAGCATTTCAAGCCTAATTCAACCACGGACCTCCAAATAATTTTCTGGACACACTCCTAAGTACAAAATTACCATACGGGGCTATTGGAGTCATTAAAATTCAAATTCGAGGTCGTTTACACATAGGTCCATATCCGGTAAATGTTTCTAACTTAAAATTTTAATTATAAGACTAAGTGTGTCATTTCATTCCGAATTCCTTCTTGACCCGAACCAACTAACCCGATAAGTCATAAAATAACTATAAAGAATAAATTAAGCAGTAAATGGGGGAACGAGGTTATAACACTCAAAACGACCGGACGGGTTGTTACACTTTCTCAAATGCTTGGGCTTCCACCCATTTAGAAAAATAGTCAGTCATAAATAATATAAATTGAGCCTTACCGGGTGCCTATGGCACGGACCGACGATGTCCATTTCCCATTTCATGAATAGCTAGGGTGACAAGGCCAAATATAGTAGCTCCACGGGCTGATGAATCATCGGTGCGTGCCTCTGACATCTGTCGTATTTTCGCACGAACTTCCTTGCATCTTTTTCCATGTCGATCTAGTAGTATCCAACTCTAATTATCTTACAAACCAACGATTCGGCACCCGAATAGTTCCTGCAGGTGCCTTCGTGAACTTCCCTCAAGACATATTCGGTATCTCCCGGTCCTAGACATATGGCGAGTGGGCCATCGAACGTTCTCCAGAATAGGGTGTTGTCTTTGGACAGGCTGAACCTGGCCGCCTTTATACGCAAAGCTCTTAATTCTTTAGGATCCGAGGAAAGCGTTCTGGTCTTCAGGTAACCTATAAACTTGTTTCTCCAGTCCCAGGTTAAGCTTGTCGAGTTTGTCTCGACGTGGCCTTCTTCCACTACCGATTTCATAAGTTATACGACCGCTCCCGAGATGAATTCATCATCATCAACCGATGATCCCAAGTTAGAAAGAGCACCGACTTCGCTATTTTGATCCCGAGGTACATGTTGCAGGGTCCACTCCTTGAATCGATGTAGCGTTACCTGTAGTTTATCCAGGTACCTTCGCATTCATTCCTCTTTGACTTCGAATGCCCCATTGACTTGGTTCACCACAAGGAGGGAATCGTACTTAGCTTCGATCACCTCGGCCCCCAGACTTTTAGCCAGTTTGAGACCTGCAATTATGGCCTTATACTCGGCCTCGTTGTTAGTAAATATTACAATTCTAATAGATTGCTTAACTATATTACCCGTCAGTGGCTTCAGCACGATGCCAAGTCCGGACCCCTTTGCGTTCGAGGCACGATCTGTAAAGAGGGTCCAGATCCCCAAGGAAGTCCCCGAGTTCCACAACAATTCTATTTCGACCTCAGATATTAGGATCGACATGAAGTCGGCCACGAAGTCCGCCAAAATTTGAGATTTGATGGCGGTTGGGGGTCGATATTCGATATCGTATCCGCTAATTTTCACGGCCCATTTGGCCAATCGTCCCAAGAGCACGACTTTATGCATTATGTTTCTCAACGGGTAAGTAGTCACGACACATATGAGATGGCATTAAAAATACGATTTTAACTTCCTAGAGGCGCTTAGCAAAGCGAGCACCAATTTTTCCAGGTGAGGATACATAGTTTCATCCTCGCCTAGAGTCCTGATAAAATAATAGATAGGAAATTGTGTACCTTCCTCTTATCGGACCAGGACTCCACTTACCGCTATCTCGGATACCGCTAAGTATAGGTACAAATGCTCTCTGCCTTCGGAGTATAAAGCAAAGGCGAGATCGAAAGGTACCGCTTGAGTTCTTCCAAGGCTTGTTAGAACTCCGGGATCCGTGAGAAGTTATTCTTCTTCTTCAATAATGAGAAGAACCGATGGCTCTTATCGGAGGACCTTGAAATGAATCGACCCAAGGCGACTATGCGCCCGATTAACCTTTGAACGACCTTGACATTGTCCACCACGGTAATGTCCTCTATGAACTTGATCTTATTGGGATTGATCTCAATTCCTCGGTTGGACACCATGAATCTGAGGAATTTCTCGGATCCGAATCAGAATGCGCATTTCTCCGGTTCAGCTTCATATTATATTTCTTCAATATGTTGAAGGTTTCCTGTAAATGTTTCAAATGGTCCTATGCTCGCATGGACTTAACTAACATGTTATCAATATAAACCTCCATTGATTTTCCTATTTGCTCTTCGAACATCCGATTTACTAGGCGTTGGTAAGTGGCATCAACAGTTTTTAGTCCGAATGGCATTACGTTATAATAGTAGGTGCCATATTTTGTAATGAAGGATGTTTTTTCCTGGTCTCCCGAGTCCATCCAAATTTGGTTGTACCCGGAATAGGCATCGAGAAAGCTGAGGATCTCATGGTCGGTCGTCGCATCGATCATGCGATCGATGTTGGGCAGAGGAAAAGAGTCCTTGGGGCATGCCTTGTTTTGGTCTTTGTAGTCTATACACATTCTTAATTTATTTCCCTTTTTAGGGACTACTACTACGTTTGCTAACCAATCCGGGTACTTAACTTCCTGAATGGAACCTATTTTAAGGAGTTTAGATAACTCGTCTTTGATGAATGCATGCTTGACTTCGAATTGAGGCCTCCTTTTCTGTTTGACCGGGTAGAATTTCGGATCCAAGCTCAGCTTGTGAGTAGTTATTTCCGGCGAGATCCCTGTCATGTCAAGGTGGGATCAGGAGAAACAATCTATGTTAGCTATAAGGAATTCAATGAGTTTTTTCCTGAGCTCTGGACTTATCCCCCTGCCTAGGTATACCTTCCGATCGGATAGGTGCTCGATCAATATGACTTGCTCCAGCTCTTCGATCGTTGATTTGGTGGCATCAGTATTGTCAGGGGCTATGAAAGACCTAGGAACTCCGTAGTCGTCATCCTCGCTCGTCCCTTGCTTTTTCGGCTTGGTCGGGGCCGGTATCAGTGATTGCTATTTGGTTTCTTCCTTGGTGATCGAACTCGAGTTCTTTGATGTCGAGAGTGCGGATATCGCTACCATCTCGTCGACTGCAAACATCTTTGTTGCGGACGGTTGTTCTCTATAATTGTTTTAATCCCTTCTGGTGTTGGGAATTTCAACACCTGGTGTAGTGTCGAGGGCACCGCCCTCATATTGTGAATCCATGGCCTCCCGAACAGAGCATTGTATCTCATATCTCCTTAGATCACGTAGAACTTTGTTTCCTGAATAGTTCAGGTAGTGTTCACCGGTAGGGTTATCTCCCTATTAATGGTCTCACATTCCATGTTGAATCCGTTTAGAACTTAGATTGTATGCACAATTCGGTATCGTAGACCCAACTATTCTACGACCCTCGATCTGATGATATTAACCGATCTACCTGGATCAATTAACATTCGCTTAACTCGAGATTTATTTATGAGTACATATATTACCAGTGCATCATTGTGCGATTGCATAACTGCTTCAGCATCCTCATCGTTTAAAGATACGGTTCCTTCTGGCACGTAATCTCGAGTCCGCTTTTTCCTTGTGATGGATACTTTGGTGCGCTTTAACACCTGCCCCATGGAGACATAGACTCCACTGATGATCATGTTAATGATGTGCTGAGGTTCCTTATGCTCGATCTGCTTATGGGAGTCCCTATTCCTAAAATGATTTTTGGCTCGATCGCTTAGGAATTCTCGGAGGTGTCCGTTGTTGAATAACCGAGCTACTTCCTCTCTTAGTTGTCGGCATTCTTCAGCTTTGTGGCCTTGAGTGCCATGATATTTACACATTAGGTTTGGGTCCCTTTGGGCAGGATCAGACTGAAAAGGTCGAGGCCACTTGGTATCTTTGATGCGTCCGATGGAAAATACGATGTTAGCAACATCGACGTTGAAGTTGTACTCCAATAACCTCGGCACTTCCTTAGGCCCAATGGGCTTGTCAAAACTGCTTTTGCTCATGAGTCCCCAGTTATTTTGACCTCGGTTGCTGCTCCTTTCACTTCTTACAAGGTTTCATCTAGGCCCATTACCTATTCGATCTCCATTGTATGGTTGATACTGGTCTCTATTTGATCTTGGTTCACGATCAATGTTTCTTTTGGATCTGTCTCTAGCTCTGACGGGATAAACGGACCTGGAAGGGGCCCCAAGCTGATCATCTCCGACCCTAATTTTTGATTGGTACCGGTTATGGACGTCGGCCCAAGTTACCGCCGGATATTCTATTAGATTTTGCTTCAACTGCTGTGAAGCCAATAATGAGCTTCGAGCATTGAGTCCTTGGGTAAAGGCTTGAACGGCCCAATCGTCCGCGACCGGAGGCAGGTCCATTCGTTCTATTTGAAATCGGGACACGAATTCCCTGAGTATCTCATTATCTCTTTACTTCACTTTGAAAAGGACTGACTTCCTGGTCATGACCTTGATGGACCTGAAGTGTGCTTTCACGAAGGCATCTGCAACCATAGCAAACGAGTCAATAGAATTTGAGGGTAAGTTGTGATACCATATCATAGCTCCTTTTGACAAGGTCTATCCGAATATCTTTAGTAGGACGGACTCGATCTCATCATCTTCCAAGTTGTTCCCCTTGATGGCGCACGTGTAGGAGGTCACATGTTCATTTGGGTCAGTTGTTCCGTTGTACTTAGAAATTTCGGGCATGCAAAACTTCTTTGGGATCGACTTCGGAGCTGTGCCTGAAGGAAAAGGTGTTTGAACAAACTTCTTGGAATTCAAACCCTTCAATATCGGTGGTGCTCCTGGGATTTGGTCTACTCTGGAATTGTTGGTTTCTACTTTTTTGTTATTGGCTTCGATTTTATTTTATCCCTATTCCACCCATTTTGTCAGTTCCTCAAGCATCTTTATGATCTTGGTGTTGGTCCCGGGTTCAGCTTCACTCAGACTTTCTATGATTGGTTCATTTTTGCGAGCATTTTCCCTGGATGATTCGGGCTCGACTCTGCAGGGAGCGCGACTCTGGTTTTGCAACTGTGCTATCGCTGCTTGTTGAGCCTGCAATATTTCGAAGATTACACTTAAGTTGATTCCATCACCTTCACCGTCGTATGTATTTTGGGCTACCGATCGGACTCCCCCACAGATGTTGTTCTCGGGATCAGTAGGCAAGTTTACATTGATAGCCACATGTAGCGTCGATCGGGTCCGCGGCCAGAACTCCGTTGGGGTCGGCAGGGGGCACCTAATTACTGGGTACCACATTGTTGTTCTCGCCATAGTGTCCAGACTCAGCATCCACATTCAAAGGGGCAGATTGGGAGTTCGACATTTTAAGGTTTGACCTGAAATTAAAGATTTCAAAGAACAAGTGAAAAATAGGGTGTGTTATGGAAATTTGTATCAAATTGCCACTATTATCCTTAGCCCCACGGTGAGCGCCAAACTGTTTACCCTAAAAATAGATAACAATTAAATTTATTTATGGTTTAAGGATACGTGGATTAATTCGACACAAACGATAACTTGCGTTAGATTAAACGGATAAAGGAGGTAATAAATTATCAAACCACTTGATGAGGGTGATTCCGAACTTAACAAGAGTCCTAATGAAATATCCGCCCTCGATCCCGGGCTCACAATGACCAAGCACTGATGAACAAGAATAAGAACTTTGAATAACAGAGAATGATAGTATATTGCCTTGATATGCGTGTTACAGTGTCTAATGAATAATTAGACCCCCTTATATATAGTAGGGGAATCCTACCCTAGGTACAATTCCATAAAGGTAAAAATCTTCCGCTTAACTAATTATCGAATTTTCGCTGGTACGTGCCGAGATCCATGACGTGATACCCGACTGGTCACGGATATTACGACCTTCTGTTAATCGTGCTCGGTTGCCTAACAACGCTCTCTGAAGTCTTTTGGGATTTGGACCGATCCCGGGGTTATGGCCTCAATACACCCTAGCTCGATGAGACCCTCGCCTCGATTCCAGTTTCTTATCATCACGTCTCTTGCTCGATATACCTTATTGGAAACCGGGATGTCCCATGAGCCCGTTTTCACCCGTATACAATTATCTGTGACAAAATGTTATGCTGATCCAATTTTAAGAAATATGTGGATGACTAAACTTTTAGCCTTCACCTAAAGAACCAGATCTCCTAAATCCCAGGTTGATTTATGCAAATATTTAGATTTTAGATTTTATCTCTATTTTAAAATGTGGCACAAATATAGCCTTCGAGAAAATATATTTTTCAGATTTTAGACTCGGGCTAATTTGCTTATATAATTTTTAGTTTACTCACAAAATATTAATTTATGATTTAACTTTTGTAATAACTTGTAAAATTTTATATCGTAGTCTAACATTTTCTCGTAAGATTTCAATTTGCAAAACAATAATTTTTAATCTATTGTCTAACAGATCATCAGTTGTAAAAGAAATAAAAGGAGAATTATTTTACTAAACATCTGATACAAAAACTATAAAAATTTAGAATTTTTTTAGATATACAAATTAGGATAATATTTACCTGGTTTAGCTAGATTTTTTATTTACAAAAAATAACTAATGTTTTTTTTATAAAATATAGAAATTCAATAAAAACTACAATTTATATACAACTTTTTACCGTACAAAAGTCGATCAAAAGCTATAATTTACATACAACTTATATACAAAGTGTATATAGTTTTTTGTTGTACAGAATCCAGTCATTACATATAACTTGCATATAATCTACATACGATTATGTTAGTTGTATATATTTTGTGTTGTTTGGATACCCGATATACAAAATACATATATAATTTATTTATGTTAACCTCTTTGATTTTCAATCTGAAATTTCAACCAAAGTCACATCAAATCTTCACCAAACTCCGTCAAAATTGAGATATAACTTCAAATGATATTTCTAATTATTTTTAACAACATCCAATACAAACAAATAATAATTTCGCAAAATTTAATTTATTAATTCAAAGCTTTGAAACTTTTTAATGACGGTTAAATGGAAGACTAAAACTGGCTTTACTGGTCTAACGGGTAGGGGTGTACAAACCGAACCGAAAAACCGCACAAAACCGAAAAGTCAAACCAAACCGATTAAAAAACTTGACTAGGTTTGGTTTGATTTGGTTTGGTATTGAGTAAAAAAACTCGAACCAAACCGACATATAAATATATAATATTTTATATATAATTTTAAGACTTTATATAGAATTTTAATTAAAAGATGTCTAGAAATATTTGAGATCCTCTCATGAGATATAATATTTAATAGAACTATAAAGTGCAATCATTTTTATTTACTTTAAATAATAGATTGTATCACTTTATTATTATGTGTTATTGAAATGCGTCAATCATCTTTTTGTTCTTTCATATTCATATGTCAAGATTTATTATATGTTTTTCGAATTTGAAGTGGTATTTCGATAATCTAAAATTACATATAACATATCATTATTTAGGTATCATATTAATTTTTATGTTTAATTATTAAACTTGGTTAACCTTGAAAGTGTACATCAACAAAAAAATATTGGTAGACGACTAAGAAAATAAACTATTATGTGTTTCTAAAAAAAATTCTCCCATAAAATCACTTTAATAGATCATATGTTTGTTATTTTTTTGTTAATTTTTAGTAAACATATATTTACTTATCAAAATTTTATCTATAACTTTAATAATGTACGATTGAAATAATATTCATGTAACAAAATATACGAAAAATCCGAAAAATCCGACAAAACCGAACCAATCCAAACCGATATAATTAGTTTGGCTTGATTTTGATAAAATATGAACCAACCCGGTTCATGTACACCCCTAGGGAAATAAATCCTTGCCCCAAAGATTGTACGTTAACACCGACTCCTATTGATGCGCATATGGCTGGGGCGAACATCCATTGTGGCCATTTCTCATGGTACCCGCCCTACTTTATTTTAAAATTTTCACCAAGTCCCAAACAAGCTAAAGACTAGCACCATTTCTTTCGGGTAAATAGCCGTCTACCCAAGCGCTTAAACTTAAAATAGTATATATATATATATATATATATATATATATATATATATATATATATATATATATATAT